>JAMJFZ010004114.1:8835000-8952500 GCA_026225945.1 Cricetomys ansorgei
ACCGATCTACCTGCCTTTCAAATGACCTTTCAAATGAATTTAAAAAAAAAAAAGAGTTTTAAACATGCAAGTACCCCTTTGTGTACCGGTACACGTCTATTACACCAGCACGCAGGATTACGATTGCAAATTTGAGTCCAGAAAGTATGAGTCTACATAAGGAGACCCCGTCCTAAAATACCAAAGGGCTGGGGAGGCAGCGTAATGGTAAAGTGCTTGTCTAGGACACACAAGGTCATGGGTTCAATCTGCCTCATGCACGTGAGTGTGCACACACACACACACACACACACACACAGACACACACCCCATGGAAGAACTTGAAGAGTACTATGCAAAGGGCTGTACTGAAGATTCTACTAGTGATTAAATTTGATCCCACTAAGAAGTCAATGGGAAGGCTTCCTCAGTGTTGGTGATGAATTTAATTGGAGGACCAAGAATAAAAGCAGGGAGAAGGAATAGAATATAATACATGAGCTACATGGTAAATGCTCTCAGCCCTGATAAAGTAGAAGCAATGTCACCGAGAATGGAGAGAGGAACATGTTGTGTAGCCATTATGTGAAAGTTCGAGGATACTAGCATTAGCAAACTAGATAATGAAGGGTTGAATAGAAAAACGGGGAACTGATGGTATTCCATTGCGACAGGTGCAAAGAGCAGTAACAAAGTTCCAAACCTCAAAGGGAACAACACATTGTAATTACAGACAGCACTAGAGAGTTCGGAACAAACATGTAAGACGTAGCGACCTATAGGAGTGACTTTAAGTGAACAGGAAGATTTTCATGTTGGCACAGAAGAGTGCAATCTAACAGATGTGCCCGTCGTTCGGGGATGCTCCGAGGTGTGCCAGGAAAGAAGTGTGGGAGTTGAAACTCTAAGCCTGAAATCGAGAAAAGTAAAAATCAAGCTAAGAAGAATTTTAAAAGCAATGAAGATACTTTTAAAGGCTAGAAGTCACAATTGGCAACAGGGCTATAATAGCTCTAGATATTATGTGCCACGTGACACAGCAACGACCTGCAGAGAACGCAAGGAACATTGAAAATAGAAAACTTTAAACATGTCTCTCAAAGAAAACAGCTCAAGTGGACAAAGTAAAAGTCAAAACACAGAGGGCAAAATTTATAAAGTACATCTGAGGAATATGCATATCCATCACGTGTAGCAGAATTACCCACAATGCTCTCCTCAAGTGCACATGGAACGTTTGTTAACAACCGATCAACTGTTGACTCGCTAGGAAATCACTGGTAAATTTCCAGAAATAGAATTATTGTGCATAACGAATATAATACAGAAGCAAAACAGGTGGGCTTTGGCTTAGAAATTAAAAAAAAAATCATTCTATTAAAATCTTTCAAAGGTAGGGAGCAATTAATGACTAATTACAAAGCTTCTAAAGATAATAAACATTTATTATTAGTATGTATGAAATATAATTAAAAAAACAGCTGGTCACGAGAAATCCCACAGCTCCAAATACAACCATAAAAATAACACAAAAGGAAGAAAGAAAACGAGTGGGGAATGACCGGGTGGAGGTAGCGCACACCTTCAATCCCAGCGCTGGGGGGGCAGAGGCAGGCGGATCTCTGTGAGTTCCAGACCAGCCTGGTCTACAGAGTGAGTTCCATGACAGCCGCAGTTATGACAGAGAACTCCACCCCCACAAAAAATGAAATGCGTGTGAGGTTGTTTGTATATGCTTTTGTCGTTTGTTTAGTGTATATGCCTGCGTGAAGTGTGATTTGCACACAAACTAGAAAATGAACAGAAAAGTAAAGCAGAAGAAATCACCAGGGAATAACAACAACAGCAGTTGACCACACAGAGACCGGAGAGAATAGGTGCCGTGATCATCTCTGGGGGAAAAAAGGAACACACAAAACCTTTAACTAACTCAATCAAGGGGTACAGGGAGGAAGTCCATGTTGACTCCGAGCCCCACAGCTAGGGAGAGCGGATGACATACTTACGCACACAGAAAGGGGTTTTGCCCGACCAGTGGTGGTCCTGCTGGCAGATGCGCACAGACATGCCGATCAGGCGGAAGCCAGCGCTGCACTGGTACACCACGCTGCCTCGGTAGCTGAAGTTTTCCCCGTTGATGTGTCCGTTGACAATGGGCTCTGGGGTCCCACAGTGTCCAGCTTTGGTGGGATAGGGAAAGAGAGTCCATCAAAGAGGATCTTCTAGAAAGTGGGGTAGAGCTCAGGTGGCGGGGTGGGAGAGAAAGGACCAAGTACTCAGCCATGCTTCATTTCCCACCTCCCCTGGAGAACAGGAAGGGCTTCAGGAACCCCAGATGTGACAGGAATGGTGTTGTCGGCTTGGTGGACTTCGATGTCAGAATTGCCAGGCCCGATGGCCATCCCTCTCTGAGTTCTCTTTCTGTGTCTGTACACAGGTGTGGAGTTATCACTCTTCCCAGGCTCTGGGGTTGCTATGGATTGAGTAAATCCCTAAAGTTTCATACGTTGGAGCTTGGTGCCCCGTCTCTAGGTTGGGAGGAAGTTAGGTCATGCTCATAGGACGTAACTCCTCTGCCCCTGATTCTGCCGTGATGTGATGCTTAACTGTAGCCTAAAGACAGTGAATGCCAAGTGATCATGGACCAAAGGTTCCAGAACTGTGAGCCCAGGGTAATCTTTCCTTTCTATAAATTGATTATCTCAGGTACTTAGTCATAGACATAGAAAGCTAACACAGGGACCATTCCCTGGGCACCTACTGTCTAGAGAGCATCGTAGCCATCAGAGCTTGTCCTGCTGATGACAACCACACAAAAGCAGACACTTGGCTAAACTCATCCTTCTTCTAAATGGCACCCTGGTGAGGGCTCTTATTAAATGAAGCCTGGGTACAGCGGATTCCTGGCATTCCTTTGGCTCCTTTGCCTATGTAGTAGCAGCTCACGACTATCGCAAACAGGTGCCCAAGAAAGTGTCTGCTGGCCATCACCCCCTGTACCCTCAAGATCACTATGTTTATACTAGGACAGATCATCCAACCCGCTCTGCTAGGCTTGTATGGATGAGACCTTCTTTTGGAACTGAGAGATCCCAGAAAAGAATAACGGGAAAGAGAACTTAGAACCTGAGGCTGAGCCAGGGAGCACATTAGCCCTGGGAGCAATGAGAATTTTTTCCTTTTAAGCTAGTTGTTTGTAGATGCGCCTGCCATTTGCTTAGTGTATATACACACGTGTGTATGTTATGACATGCATACACCTATATGTGTGTTATAACGTGCATACACATATACATACAGGTATATTTAAAATAATTTTCTAATTATATATCTAAAGGATATTTTAGGTACATTATAATAACGTATTTCTTTTTTATTTTTACTTCATGTGTACTGGGTTTTGTATTCATGTATGTCTGTGTGAGGGTGTTGGGAGCCCCTGGAACTGGAGCTATACACAGTTGTGAGCTGCCATATAGGTGCTGGGAATTGAACCCAGATCCTTTGGAAGAGCAGTCAGGGCTCTTAGCCACTGAACCATCTCTCCAGCCCCCCCAAGAATGTGTTTCTATAGAATCGAGGCCAGGGCTACACTGGGCATCCCAGGGGCTACTTAGGTGTGTGAGTTGTCCTTCTGATTAGAGTGTGGACCCCAGAGGCTGGTCTCATCAAACCTGAAGATCTTTTCACTCTTTCAAGTTCTCCAAATGAAGCTAGTCCCCTGACTTTGGTCACTGTGGACGCTTGGAACTTGGTGTTCGGAGCAAGGGCGTTCTGTGAGTAGCAGGGAGGGTGAGCCTGGGGGACCACTCACCGAGGCAGCGGACTTCAGAGCCACTCCAGAGCCCATTGGCCATACACTCCCGCACCCTGGAGCCCACCAGTGTGTATCCAGAATTGCAAGAAAAGATGGCGGTCGCTCCGTAGACAGACATTGTTCCAATGCGGTGTCCGCTCGGGGGTGTGGGAAGCTCTCCACAGGAGATGACTGAAAAGATCATAAAGTGATCAGTAAGCCAGTTCCAAGATGAGGGACATGAGACATGTGCTGCATATGAGGAGAGGGTAATGACCACAGCCAAGATCTGCCTAGCCTTCCTCTCCCGGAGTATGACCAGACAGTACCATGGCACCGACTTGCCCTATCTGCAGGTGCCTCCGGAAGCCCTGGAGACGCTGGTAACATGCCCACGTTCCACTCTAGATAGGAAACACACAATCCCTGGAGCTAAGGCTCAGGCTTGCCTGCTTCTTAGGAACACAGGTGGTTGAGGTGGAGCCGTGGGTAGGGAGAGATTGGTTAGGAGTCAGTGGTGTGCTCGGGGCAGACAGTGACATTAGTCTCATCCTTTCCTGCTGAGCCCAGTGGTAGCCTCACAGTCCTTCTCCAGGGAGCATGCCGACGGCCTCTGGCTGATGTGCAAGTTCAGTGAAGCCCGATCACTAAGGTCACGCCAGAGTGAGGATGCTTCACTGTGGCAGGTGATGTTACTGGACAGCTACTCTGCCGTAAGCACGGTGATGCTACAGTACAGGGCCCGTGGCTTTCCCTCCCCTCCTGCAGGTGATCCCAAGAACACGCTTTAATTTACTTTGGACTCAGGGATTGGCCTTTGGGACTCAAAGAACCAAAGAAAAGCAATTAACAGTGGAGGAGACACAGACTTAGGCTGTCCTCCATGGTACTCTCTTTCCTCCTGCACATACCCAGCCAAGGTCTCATCACACGCTGTATCGTCACCTCTTTACCTCGTCTCTCCAGTAGATTATAGTAGAGCCACATTCTACTTAAAACAATCTTGGGGTGTGTGTGTGTGTGTATGTGTGTGTGTGTGTGTGTGTGTGAGTGTGTGTGTATGTGTATGTGTATGTATTTGTGTGTATGTGTATGTATATGTGTGTATGCGTGTGAGTGTGTGTGTATGTGTATGTATTTGTGTGTATGTGTATGTATATGTGTGTATGCGTGTGAGTGTGTGTGTATGTGTATGTATTTGTGTGTATGTGTATGTATTTGTGTGTGTGTGTGAGTGTGTGTGTATGTGTATTTGTGTGTATGTGTATGTATATGTATTTGTGTGTGTGTGAGTGTGTGTGTATGTGCATGTATTTGTGTGTATGTGTATGTATATGTATTTGTGTGTGTGTGAGTGTGTGTGTATGTGCATGTATTTGTGTGTATGTGTATGTATATGTATTTGTGTGTGTGTGTGTGTGTGTGTGTTTGTGTGTGTGAGTGTGTGTATGTATTTGTGTGTGCGTGTGTGTGTATGTATTTGTGTGTGTGTGTGTGTGTATGTGTATTTGTGTGTGCGTGTGTGTGTATGTATTTGTGTGTGTGTGTGTCTGTGTGTGTGTGTGTGTATGTATTTGTGTGTGTGTCTGTGTGTATGTGTGTGTGTGTATGTGTGTGTATGTGTATGTATTTGTGTGTGTGTCTGTGTGTGTGTGTATGTGTATGTATTTGTGTATGCGTGTGTGTATGTATTTGTGTGTGTGTCTGTGTGTATGTATTTGTGTGTGTGTCTGTGTGTGTGTGTATGTATATGTATTTGTGTGTCTGTGTGTGTGTATATGTGTGTGTGTGTGTGTACGCACGCGTGCCACTGTGCTTACGTCGAGGTCAGAGGACAACTTCAGGCATCTGTCATCACCTTCTACCTGGTTTGAGACAGGGTCTCACTGGCACTGCAGACTGCAGGCTACATGGCTCCTGGATCTTTCAGGAACTCACCTGTCTCTGCCTCTGGTCTTGCCATGTGCTGAGATGACAGACACATGACCTGCTTCCACATGGTTTGTGGGAACCTGAACTCGTGTCCTCACACTTGCTTGGTGAGGTGTTTACCCACTAAGCCGCCTCCCCAGCCGAGTCACACACTTTCATCTTTGTATCTCTCTGGCACCTGGCATACAGTTGGACCCTAATGAATGAATGAGAGTATGCCAAGCCAGACTGTTATTAAAAGGGAGCTCTTAGTGAGATGACACAGTGTTAAGAAGCAAGCGTTTTCCCAGCTTTGGATTCTAGGTGAGTGTCGAAAAAGAGGTACACCGCACTGGCTGGGGAATGGGGGTAACCCCTCAATCTACTCCATGTGTGAGATAGTTCCGGTAGGATGCGCCATGCAAGCAGGCCCATGCTGTCCTTCTGGGGCTTACTTTGGCAGGTGGGCATAGACTCTCCCAGGCTCCATCTACCGTTGGCCTGGCAGCGGATGACCCTCTGGCCGGTGTAGTAGTAGCCTGGGTCACAGATGAGCATCAGCTGGGCCTGGAACTGGTACTGGGTCTCAAAGATGAGCCTCCACCGGCCATGCTCCACACCGATGCTGCTGATATCAGGACAGGTCACGGCTGGGGGAAGAAGGAGCCAGGAAGAGAATTAGCTGATTGATCATGGAAGGTATATCTCAAGAGTCTAGAGCAAGGGACTGTGGAAACTCAATGCAATGATGGATCCAGGAACATTTGGTCCCTAGGCAAGTTTGATAAATGAATGAAGAGAGCTGGGGAGGAGGATGCAGCAAATGGGTGAGTTAGATCTGTGGAATACAGTTTTGAGACTGGGAAGAGGGATGTGGCATCTCGTCAGTGTGGGTTACTGGACGTGTACTGTACATTGCATTTGGTCGGTTTGCAGAACTGGTCCCCCCCTGCCCCCGCCACTTCTTTTTTTCTCTTTCGGATGGCTCTTAAATAGCCCAGGCCAAAGGCAGCTTTGAACTTCTGATCCTCTTACCTTCACTTCGGGGGTGCTGGGATTACAGATGGGTACTGCCACCCTCAGTGTATACCAGGGTGCATCCCTGGCTGGAGAGCTCTATCCTTTTCAAGAAATCCAGAAATCTGGATATTTACTTAATTTTTTTATTCTAAAATCTTAAAAAGTAGTATGTGCACACATACACATATGTACATTTTTTAATGAAGCAAACAAAATAAAAACCTGTATAGTCAGACTGAATATGGCCCATCAGGCTGCTTATTTGTCTTTTGGTCCCAAAATTCACCTTAGAGGTTTGTGATCAAGGGACGTTCAGGCAGCTTTCCGGTAATTCCAAGTGCTGTGGTAGTTTATGAAAACACCCCAGAGCATGGTGTCAGTGTTCTGGGAGTAACTTGCAATGGAGCCCACGGTTGGTAGACGCCCACCTGCATTCTCCCTGAGTCCCTCAGCCCCTACATGCAGGCTCTTTCCTCTCTACTGAACTTGAAGCTCACTCCTTAGAGGAATCTTTCCATCTGCATACCCAGCCCCTCCTGCCCCTGCCCCCACTGTCCCTGGACTCACGGACACACTGCGGGGGGACATTGCCGTTGCTCCACAGGCCAGTGTCCCAGACACTCTGTGGTGGCCTCGGCACCCGTCTGGAGGTGGTAGCCTTCGTTGCAGTACTGTACACGGCCTTGGTCCCCACTGTGTACTCCTTGCCAAACACGATTCCATTCTTGGGAGAGTTAGGAAGACCACAGGAAAGAGCTGGCGAAGGAGAAAGGATGTCAGGAGCATTTCTGACTCAAGATGTTCTGAGAGAACGGATTTTCAGCTTTCCCATTAAGGCCGCGGAAATGTTTATTTAAAACTCATAAAACAGAAAAAAGGCCCATAAAGACAGACAATAGGAGAGCCACCATCGGAAGAAGAACATCAGAAAAAGAACAGATTCTGTTCATCCAAAAAAGAGCACATCAGAGGATGGGCTGGAGATGGAAGTGTGTTCATGGATTAAATGTGGGGAAAAGGCTGCAGCTCACAATGTACAGCCAAGAGCCTCCGGGTCTGCCTGCCTGCCTTCCTTCCTTCCTTCCTTCCTTCCTTCCTTCCTTCCTTCCTTCCTTCCTTCTTCTGCTCCATGGGTGCAGTGCCAAGGCAGCCAAGCCTCTGCTTGGTGAGAAGAATGAAGTGTCCCCTGTTCCTTATGGTGTGGGGACAGATATTCCCCGGAGAGAGTAAGGAATGCCAAGGTGGAGGTTAGCATTCCAAGGGACACTCTTTTTATTAAAAAATTCTTATTATTACATTTTTTTTATTTTGTGTGGTGTGTTGTTTGTAGTGAATGTGTGTGTGTGTGTGTGTGTATCTGTATGTGTGCATGCACTTGTATGCATGGGAAGGTCAGAGGAAAATGTGCGGGTGGGTGTGTTGGTTCTCCTTCTTCTATTGTGAGGGCCAAGGGGGGTCGAACTCAGGTTGTCATGTTCAGTGATAAGTCCCTGTACCCACTGAGCCATCTCTCACTGCCCCATAGAATTTAGGGTCTCTTGTAGAAGTTTATTTTCTAGTTATGTTTTAAAATGGTTGTTTTGTGCACTGTTGGGAGAGAAAGGCTGCCCATGTCTTGGCATTTTGTATTGTCTGCAGGTGTTGACTGTATGTAAAAGATGTTTGATTGCTCATGATCTGCATGTGCTATCAATAGAACCCCTGAGGAGCTTCTCTGTCAATAAAAACCTCTGAGATCAGACAATCGGGGTTCCACGGTCCAGGATGGTGCTTGCCATGACAGGTGGTCCCCTCTGCTGAAGTCTGGCAGGGTTTGCAGCTATGAAAATGCCTCCTTGTCTTTCTTGGTGAGCCACTTGGTAGCTTATCACCTACAAGTGACACACCAATGTCGGGGCATGGCATCACGCCAGCTACATCCAGTGTGGAGAACAAGGAAGAACGAGAGAGAAATTTCAGACCTCACAGAGTCTGGTAAAGGTAAAGGAAGAAAGCTCCTGAAGGAAGAGAGAGAGTGAGAAAGAAGCCACGCAGACTCCAAAATAGAAAGGCCTCCATAAAGGGGAGAGCCAGAATAAAAGGAAAGCTCTATAAGAGAGAGCTGTAAGTGAGAAAGAAAGCTCCGAGGTGAGAGCCACAGAATAGAGGCCTCTAGAGAGAGTGGAAGAAATTGGGGAAGGCAATGAGTCCTTCTGGCAAAGTAGTAGACTACCTTGGCGTGTCTGTCAAAGCATTAGCTCAGGGCTACACAAGAGCACTTGTACGTCATCTAGGAATGTTTTGGACAAAGGTTTTGTATAAATTTTCATGATAAAAACAAAGAATTTGGCTGGGAGCAGGGAAAAAAAGCACGGTTTCAACACTTTTCTTGGTCATGGAGCCGACTCGAATGCAGGGAAACAGTGTGTCTATGTGAGGCTCACTCCGGCAGCTAGCCACACTCCCTCACGTTGGCAGTAAGCCAGGGTGCTGGAAACAGGAACCAGAGTATTCTTTTCTACAAACTGAGTTTGCTGATAGTTGGTGTGCGTGGGTGGAACTATTCTCGTGTGCGTGTGTGCGTGTGCTGTGTGCGTTGTGGTGTGCGTGTGTGTGAAGCCCAAGCAGTCTGGGGTCTAAGAAGAAGGGTGTTTGCTTCCTTGTAGTGTTGGTGGAAAAGAATGCCAAACTGCCAGGATGTTTCTGTTTCCGGCTAGACCTCCCTGCTGTTAAAGCCACAGCTTGGAGCCAAGAAGCTGCTGATTTAAACTGATTAGTTTTTTTATTTTCCCCTGCAAACCTAACTATATGTTTCTCAAATCTAACTAGAGGCTAAGAAGAGAAAGATAAGTGGTTTGGATTCTGGTGAGGTGGTCCTGACTAATGAGAACTCCACCCCATGAGGGAACCCTTTCTGAAGACAAGGATCACTTGTGATGATGCTGCAGAGGACACCTGCTAAAAGAATATTAAGAAAAACTACCAGATGATCAGGGCAAATGGTTGCTGTATTATGAAGAAGTCTTTGGAATGTTCTACAGAACTTTCAACTCAAACATATTTCCTTCGAGGTTGCTGGATATAGCCATGCTGGATGTTGTGAAAAATTTGATGGATGCTTGGTTGCATTTGACCCTAGCTGTCCTGGCAAGCCTCATGGTTGTTCCTCTTGTAAGTAGTTTTTGCTAGGGTAGTATTAACTTGTGTTGAGGAGATAAAGCAACAATTTTTTGATTGTCTTATACAGAAAGGGGAAATGTTGTAGAAGTTTATTTCTAGTTATGTTTAAAATGGTTGTTTTGTGCTTTGTTGGGGAAAGGCTGCCTAGGCCTTGGCATTTTACATTATCTTCAGATGTTGGCTTTATAGAAAAGATGTTTGATTCCTCATGATCTGCACGTGCTATCAATAGAACACCCGAGGAGCTTTTGTGTCAATAAAAACTCCTGAGATCAGACGATCGGGGTTCAACTGTCCAGGGTGGTGCTTGCCAGGATAGTGGTTCCCTCTGCTGAGCTCTGGTAGGGTTTGCAGCTAGGAAAATGCCCCCTTGTCTTTATTGCTGAGCTACTGTACTGCAACAGTCTCTCCATGTGAAGGCAGTCTGCTCATCTCTGCCACGCCCTCAGATCCAGACTTTATTCATGGGAGAAACACTATGGGCAAAGACAGTTCCACAAAATAATGAAACTCACCCGCCTGCTACCTAGCTTTTACTTTTAAATATGGACGATGGAATGGATACAGATGAGGAAAAACAGTAGTGTCAATGTGATAAAATAAACCTAGGGGTTTGGGCAGGGACCCCTACCAAAAAAAAACCAAACCAAACAAACAAACAAAACAAACAAACAAAAAACCCCAAACAGGACTATTTAGGAAATGGGAGACATGGGACTGCTGAATTCGGCAGTCGGTATATCTTGAGAAGATTAAGTGACGAGAGACATTCATGAAATGAGAACAAAGCACTTTGAAGAAAGCCAACAAAGGAAAGGCTCACTGAAACCGTCAAGATACACACTAAGCAAAGGCATCGGATATTAAAGATAACAGAGTTCCCAGGAGAAAACCCAAAAGACAGACTGAGAACAAGAGGAAAGGAGGTCCAACGTCCAGCTGTTTAGAGCTCCAGAAGGAGAGAGCAGAATCTGAAGGAACGTTCCCAGGAGCTGAGGAAAGTACACAAGTCCTCAGGCTGAAATGGAACAAAGGGGGCACAAAGAGAACCATTGAGAGTGGAGGGGAACCCAGTGACGGATGGAAATCCGACTGACATCGAACTTCCCATCTCCTGTGTCAGGTACCCAGAGAAGATTGAACAGAGTGTTTCATACTTGCAAATGCAATTATTTATCACCTAGAATTTAATCTAGTCACCCTACTAAGCACGTATGAGGGCAAAACTAATGACATCCTCGTACACTTAGAGACTCAGAAATTTTTCCTCTCGTGAGTACTCTCTGAGAAGTTTATTTGAGGGCGTTCTCCACCAAAAACAACAAGGAAAGCAAGAAATTGCAAAACACGGCATTTATATGGAATGCAAAAGAATTCGAGGAGACGAGGTATCAAGGTGATGCTTCATGCATGGTAGTGTGGCGAGGTCCGTGGTTTGCTAAGGTTACTAAAGGGCGTGCAGAAAGAGAGACAAATGAGAGTCTGGATACTTGCTACCACCCTTCGCTCACCATGTCGCACCCTAGTCTAGAGCTCAGGTTTCCTTCCTTCAGATCCAGTATAAGCTTGGGCAGAGGAAAGGCCCTCGATGGTGGCCAAGATGATGCCTGACTCTGCTAAAAGCTCCAGAATTTCCAGAGGCCCCAGTCTAGGACTCCATTATGATAGGGGAATGTTGGCTGTCCAGAGGGTAGGGAGGTACCAGACAGAAAAAGGATTCAAAGGCTGGTTACGGAACCAAAGATGGGGGTGGGCAAGGGAGGGGCTCGGAAGGAACCAGGAAGCAGGAAGCACTTAAAGACGAGGCTCATCTAATGTCCAAACAGCAAGACTGATCCAGGGTGGGACTGGGTTAGCTACACCATCACACTGGATCAACTAGCTGCCCTGCTTGCTTGAGCCCCCTGGGCAAAAATACCAGATCCCCATTGACGCGCTGCTTGGAGAACGAACCTAGGAGAAGAAGCAGAGGCGGTGGCAGCAGCCCCTTCTCATATTCCTGGTCTGATCCCAGCTGATGTGGACAGCTGAGCAAACGAGCTATCTCGCCAGCTGGGTATCAAACGGCCCAGAATGAGTGTCCTTACCCCAGAGGTAGGAGGGGCACTCTGTGGTAGGAAGTAGGGGGTGTGTGTGTGCAAAGTGTTTGAAAGTCGTGGTGGGAGGAGCTATTAGAGGGAGAGGAACAGAAAACACAGAATGGCAGGCCCTTCCAGTTCCCAAGCTATGCCAGAAATGGTGGCAGTGGGGGATGAACACCCCTTGTTGTGAAGGGACCCCGTGCATATGCTTTCAGGAGAACCCTCATCTCTATGGCGGAGGAAAGTGCTCAGAGCTTACCGAATGGTGATGGGGGCATCTGCTCATCCGTTTTAGATTATGGGGTTCCAGAGAATACACAGCTGAGAGAAGGGATGGGAGGAATGCTTAGGGTGGAGAGCAGAGGGTGAGAGGGCACAGGCCTTGAGGGGCTTCACTCTGGGTTGGGACCTGAGACCAGAATCTTGGTAGTTTCCAAATAATTCTGGAATAGACTCGTCCATGCTGATGCGGCTAAAGGCGCGGAGACTGAAGCCGGTGATATCTGCCATCGTGACAGCCGGTCCCTCGGAAGAATACTTATGACACATTTTTGGTCTTTCCCAAAGCAGACACAGGTTAGGAGGTTGTGAGGGCCAGAGGTGACAGATGTCATTAAAGACTTCAACGCCCTGGGAACCAAGGAAAATAAAACCAGACAGCAGTGCCGTTGCCCCCCTTGTTGACAGCGGGCAATGCTTTTCTTTGTTTCTCAGTGTAGCACACGATGCTGAGACGTGGAGACAGCGCTTTTCACTGCCGCTGGGGGAAGTATAAATGAGGACAAAATCCGAGCAGGGCGCTAGGTGTGAGAAGCTGTACGTTCTGCGTATGTTGTGATCCAACAAACTCCGTTCCGGGAATTTTGTTAGAGGAAATAAGTAGGAATGCTCATGAGGATAGAATTTTAACTATGGTAACAAAATGCACAGACATTCGAGTGACCCACAGTGGGATGATGCTTAAGTGTCAGTTTTCCCATAATGCTATGCAGCCATCACCAGCAATAACAAGGGAGGATTGGCAATTATCTGAACGACATTAACTGGTGTTTAGAAGACCTAAAGAAATCCACTGAATTATACACAATTTAGTGATCTCATGGCAGACTTATAGACCATTTTCCCTTTGTGTTATCTGTTATCCTAACCTTTTCAGGTTTCTCGTCTGGAAGTATATTACTTTATTTGTGTGTCTATGTATATGTGTGCTCAGATGTACACGTGTGGGGGCACGTGTGTCTGTCTATGTATATGTGTGCTCAGATGTACACGTGGGGGGGCATGTGGGAACCTTGGCTGCTGTTCCTCAGGTACCATCCTCCTTGTTTATCAAGGTAGCATCTCTCTTGTGCTTGGGGCTCAGAGATCCTCCTGCCTCTGCCTCCCAGGGAATGAAGTCACAGCACACGCCACGACCCAGGGCTTATTTAATATGGGTTCTGCGAGATCAAATTCAGGTCACATGCTTGGCAGTAAAGGCAAGCGCTCTACTGCTTGGGCCACCACTCCAGCCCCTGTGACTCTTTTTTTCGTTAGTGTTTACTAATTATACAAAGCAAGATAGCTCATCAGCATAACAAGAACGTATGTTCTTATAATGGGAAAAGCCCTCATAAATTATAAAAGGTAATGCACACCAACTGAATGGCACATTTCAGGGTCTGCCTTCCTCTTGGAGTCCTTCTTAGCTGCTGGGAGGAGGCAGGTCCCTTTTTACCACAGGGTTCCCTGACATTTCTCTAATACAGCACTTCTTCTTCCTGTCACTTCCTGCCCCTTTCCTGTCTCCCATGGTGCTGGAAACAGAGTCCACTATGTATCCGTCATTCCCAAAGCTGGAGACGCATAGACCCTCAATAAATGTCTGCTGAAGGAACGAATCCATCACCAAACGGCGGGAAACTTACCTGTGGGCCAGACTGCTCCTGAGACAAGGTGACTTGGAGCTGAGCCACCTTGCTGCTACTTCATCCCCTGTTGCTCACCTTGACAGAGAGGAATGGCCTCGCTCCACAGGTGGTAGCCCTGGGGGTGCCGAGTACAGATCGCCATGCTGTGTCCCACCAAACGGTAGCCTGTGTCGCAGCCGAAGTGGATGGAGCCACCTGGCTGGGTGGTTGTCTGGCCCAGGACGAAGCCGTGGAGAGGAGCCTTAGGCAGGCTGCAGTAAGGGGCTGAAAAGCGAGAGGAGATTCAGTAGAGGAATGTTCCATTGCTGCCGCCGGAGCAGGCAGGCTGTCTTGCCTCGTTCCTCAACTCATCTCCGCAATTGCCAAGCCCTTAGCTACTTAGGAAGGCCTGAGTGGTTGACACCGCACAGCAGTTAAGCGAAGCTGGAACAAGACCAAACCAAACAAAGGGTAGTTGAAAACTCCAACAACAGCCTGCTCCGTGAATCATGGGGTCCCCTTCGCTGCCTGAGCATGGCTTGGGGGTTGCTTTCAAAGCCCTTGAGACTGCAGGTAATCTTGCAAAGCAGGACCCAGGGGGACTGGTTTCCTCAATGTGTGGAGCAGCCATGGGCTTTTGTGACTCAGGGTGAGTCACCGAAGCTTGCTTAGGTCCAGAGTCCTCCCGGCAGAGCCTCCCTCATAGGTAATTGCATGATTATATGCATACCTGTGATGTGTGCGAAGCATCCCAGTGCAGAGCAGGGCACTTTGTGCTCAATAAATGGCTGTTCTTTGTCATTCTGTCATGTTGGGGATGCCTGGGGATCTAGGATATACAGTTCCCTACAGGGATCATTCCCCCCACTCCCAACGAATGGCTTATTGTATTTCATTCATTCATTTACCTAGTAAAGAGTTCTCGAGAATCTATTACGTGCCAGCTGCTGTTCTAGTGGGGACACAACAGTGAGGGAAACAGACAAAAGTCCCAGGTGGGGATCCTTAGGTTGTGTGACAGTTACCATTGACAACTTGACAAGGCCTAGAAAACCTAGGGGATAACTCTGTGCCCGGCTGAGAGGGAGTTTCTACATTGCACTAATTGGGGTGGGAAATACAGGGTCTGGGGGTCTCTGGCTGGGCTTCCCGGGTAGATAGAGATGAATAGATTGGGGACCGGGTCCTGTCCTCGCAGGCTCTCTCAGAGAGGCCTCTGACTTCCTGCCTGAGGACTATCTGTGTGGGTAGAAATGGTTTTAAAGATGTGTGCTCTCCGGCTATGCCTTCTCTGTCACGCACATCTCGGATCTATGCACCTCAGTTACCAGGGAAGATCGCAGATAGAAAGCACACTTGGCCATTGCGACAGACACAGGTGTAAATCACACAGGCCTGCCGTATCTTCATCATTAAGTACTAATTGCTGTGCCGTGCAATGGATTTTTCTACATGGCGTATGTACTATAATTGCAACTGGCTCATTACTTTTGAGCACATTAATCTCTGAGTGGCAAGGCACAGGAACTCCTCGAGAGCTCTCAGCTCCAAATTTAGCAACTGGGGTAGGGAAATGCCATTTTCCCTTCACAGGGGCAGACACCAGGAGCTCAGCCCCGGACTCCCCTGATGGATATCTTGAGTTTCCTTTTTCATTTTGAGGAAACCGAGGCCCAATCAGTTAAGTACTTTGCCTAATAACCCCTATTGCCAGCCAGTATCAGGACAATCATCAATCGTGGGGTCACAAGACCATCTCTCCCCCAACCACGGGGGAGGGGAGAGTGTGGGTGGGATCTACAAAGGAAATGGACTATGAGAGAGGAAAGGCGGGAGTCCCTCAGCTCCATCTGGCTGGTTCTTCTCACTTCTGACGGTTCTTCGGAATACCCTTGGGTCTGTACAGTGTGGGCAGGCCCCGCAACTAGGAGACCCATGAGAAGATAATGGACAAATGGTTGAGCTTAATGACGTGACGTCCCTCCTAGCCAACATTCGTGGGTGTGCATGTGTGTGTGTGCACGTGTATGTACACATGTGTATGTGTCTGTGTGTACGTGTGTGTGTTAGTGTGCGTAGGTAAAGGAATGTGTGCACACATGTGTATAGAAGGTTGAGGTCAACTCAGACGTCTTTCAGGATGCTGTCCGCCTTACGTTTTTTTAGGTAAAGTCTCTCATAGGACTTGGGGCTCACTGATTAGGCTGTCTGACCAGAGAGCTCCAAGTATCCCCTGTCTCTGCCTCCCCAGGGGTGTGATTCCTAGTGCATGCCGCCACACCCAGCTTCTTACCTGGGTTCTGGGGTTGGACTCGGGGCCTTGTGCTTGTGCGGCAGGTACTTTTCTGACTGAGCTATCTTTCCTAGCTCCCTGCAACCACAATTTTTTAAAACTTCACCTAATACTGGTCTGGCGTGCGGGCATGTGGTAGAACTTCCATGTTCTGCACGCCTTCCTCAAAGCCTCGGGGCTGGAAAACACTGCAGCATCGCACTGGGCTGCCCTTCAAAGCAGGCACCGAGGTTTTGGCTTGTCAGGCAGATCAGCGGTCCCCACAACGGGAGTTCAGAGAAAGTCAATTTTCTCCAGTTAATTGTATCCCAGGGATATTTTTTATCAAAGGCTTGGCCTTTGATCTAACCATGCCAAAATGATATAGCTTTTCAAAAAAAAAAAGAGTGAAGTCCTGTCGATTGTAGCAATGTGGATGGTAGTAGCAGACGCACAGCGTTAAGGGAGTCAGGCACGGAAAGACAAATGCCGTATGTTCTCCTTCATGCATGAAAGCCAGGGAAAGCTGATTTTACACAAAGGGAGAGTACAGTAGGAGTCGCCAGAGCTTGGGACCAGTAGAAGGCAGGGGGTGGTGGCGGAATAAAGTCGGTTATTGGGCACACAACCGGAAAGGACTAAGTTCTCATGTTTGGAAGCACAGACGGGCAGCTGCAGTTCATGACACACCGCCTGTACGTCCCAAGAGTGGTAGGGGGATGGAATGCTGATAGTCTCCAAGACAAATGAACTTTTGAGGGGACGAGCCCGCGAATTGCTACCATCCGATCATTACGATCGTATATACGTGCATCCAAATGTCATCTCGTACGACTCACGGATATGACCGATTGCCATCTGCTAGTCAAAGAATAGTTACGAAAGACATATGGTTTGTACAGCACGAGAGGGTTTTCTCTGCTGCCTACCCTACGCTCTTCTGTATCTTAGAGTCACTCAGTCAAAGGACTTCTAGTGATATTTTCTAACTGTCCAAGGGGCTAGGATCCCCCTGGGTCTCATGCCATCTCATACTGGAGACTCGAGGTGGGAGTATGAGAAGACACAGAAGAGGTCAGATGTGGGGAAACGACCTGGACTTGAAGAGGTGCGGGACTGCCTTAGTCTGGCTTGTACACTGTCAGGTGAGGGAGACAGAGCAAGGAGAGGCTGCCCTGCCTACACAAGGGAGGTTGCTGCCTTGGTGAGAAGATGGACTATTGTGGTACCATGGAAACGGGCCAAAACCTCACATGACCGTTTAGGGCGCTAGCGGCTCCTGCTATCAAAGCGGAAGAAAGCCAACCCCCCCCCCCACTTGCCCCATGTGTCACTGAGTCCATACCCTGGCCCGCTCTGATCAGGCAATTGGCAGATTGGCTACCTGTTTCCCTGCCCCTACACCCCTCGATATATTCACCTATATCCTCGAAATAAAGTGAATTTTGACTATTCCTGAACGGAAGTCCCAGGGTAAATCCATTATCCTGCCCGGCTTTCAGCGCCCCGACCAGATCTCCGGGCATTCGATCCAGACCCATATCCCTTCTCTCGTTCCTGCCTGCCACTGGTGCATCAGGTGAGGTGGGAGCAAGGGAGCGAGAGTCCAAACCAGCGGACTGACAGACTATGGTTTCCCTGGATACTTTAGGTGAGAAACAAGTGGTTCAGAGAGGAGCTCCTCTGTGAGTCCTCACAGCCTACTCACCTGAATACCGGATCTTAAAACCCTTCCGATTATAGGCATGGTCAGATGACCAGCGCAGGTACACAGAGTTGCTTGAGCTGGTGACGATCAGGGGAGCTGAGTAATTCCCACTGAGAGCTTTCAGTAGAGGACTTTGTCCTGAGGGACCTTGGGTGAGAAAGACACAGTATTATAGGCCATTCTGAGTCTAGAGGGAGGTGTAAGTACAGACATGACCGGGGTGGCAGAAGGGCTCTCTTTTGCACACCCCTCCCGCCCCCCCCCCCCCCCAAATCTGAAGCAGTGCTCTGGATCAGCAAGTGAGATGAAATCTAGTTGTTGTCCGGCAGGGTCAAGTGGTTACTTAATGGAAGACCTGGTTTTTAAACTGGGAGCCTCTTCTGATTTCTCTTGCGCATGCTAAAAATAGCACGGTGCCCACCATATCAAAAATTTGTTTATTGAACAGATATAGAGAGCCACGGAGCCAGAGTAAAGTGATTGCTCTCAGGGTCATAAGTTATAAAGCTCTCCAACACGCCTTCCCAAGCGCCCCCAGGAAAACGCCTTCTTCTCAAGCCCTACCTTAAATGCTCAGATTGCTTCTCGGGGGCTCTGGTTCAAGGAGCATAATATAAAGCTGGGAAACTCATAACCCAGGATTTATAGTCCTGGAGAAGGCTGTGAGTGAAGGTTCCAATACACTATTGAGACAGCTCTTGGAAGCTTGCAAGAGTAATGGGCTACAGTTAACAAAGGAGGGCCGACTGGGCTGCTATGGCGAACTGGGAAGGAAGGGGTCCAGAAGCGAGGAGGCGCATCATGTTTGAGCCGTTTTATCATGAGAAAAGGACTCCCGCCTGATAGCTGAGTTCCTTGGGAGGGCCTTGGGGAGACTCATGTACTCAAGCAATCAAACGTCCCTGGTGAGAACGTGCTGTCCTCCGGAGGCTGGAGCTGTGGAAACCCGGCTCCTTCAGGAGTAACAGGGCCAAGGAGACTCTGAACACAGAGGTCGCAGACTGAAGCGAGAATGCCGTAGTTGGAAATGGGTTGCAGGGCTGGGGTGGTAGTCGGAAGGACTTAGCCTACACGATCCGTGAGGACGTGGTTACTCCCAAGGGCAAGCTAGCTGGGTAGCCAAAGACAGCAACTAAAAGAGTATGCATTTATGAGCAAACTAGGTACCAGTGAGGGTGGGGAGAGCACCCCCTAGTGGAAAGATGCAACCCTTTGTCCAGTTTATAGACCCAAGCCAGGCTTAATTTCCCCTTCATTCCAGAGTAGGTTAGCTAAAGGAGAGATTGGGTCCCTACACAATAAGGGATCCCAGGAAACGACACCAACTGTATATGGGAGTCATTCCCCTGGTTCTTTCCTTTCAGGCTCACCACTGTTTACTTGTATAGCTGAATACTGTAGACATAAGAACAGCTGAAGTTATTAAAGGCTGGATACAGAATCTGGAGTGATGCTGACACCTGGGGATCCCAATCCTACTGTGACTGTTCTGTAGGATGATACTTGGGTAGAGAAGCTTCTTACCTCACAGTGCAAATTTAATCAACTACCCATCTAATCCAACTTAATCAAACACCCATCTAATCCAACTTAATCAACTACCCATCTAATCCAACTTAATCAAACACCCATCTAATCCAACTTAATCAAATAGCCACAGGTAGCTGAACCACCCGTGGCATCTTTGCCAGAGCAGATGAACACAGTCCAGGTTACATGGAACGCAGCTGTAGATCTTGCAATGTGCTCTGCTCCAGGTTGTCAGGAAGGAGGAGCAGAAGCAGTGTACATCGGCATGAAGTGGGCAACATGGTATGTTCACGATTGTGTCCCCAGAACTTCGTCAATAAGCCTGATTTTTATCATAAATGGTGAGTGGGGCTGGGGATCTGGAGATCAAGCAGAGTGTAACATTTTGGTTCTCCACATTGGATTCTCTGAGCCACCAGGGACAATTAGTGTTGATGTCTCAGCCAGTCTCATATGCTCCAGAGGGTAGGAGACAAATCATACAAAGTTAGTGATGGTATTTTGAGGGTTCTTTGGTTTGGGACACACTTGAGATGTTTTCTCTAGACACAATAGCAAATGATAATGCTTCTTGTTCTATCACCGAATAAGTAGTATGGGGTTTGGTAGACCTCCTTGGGTTTTGGTGGAAGCCTACTCTTCACGAGGGACTACTGCTGGGACCCATTTGTTGGCTGATATTCAGGAGTTTTAGCTTTGAGTAAGAAATGGTTTGTAACAGATCTAGACTACTATGTAAGCAACAGCCATACAGCTCATTGATGCCCTGACATGGTATGGTAGAGGTACACATTATGGGGTGCCTCTAGCAAGTTCTGATAGGAAAATGCAGCTCAGATCCCCCCAGAGAGAAAATGACTCTCAGATCAATTGGGAGTGAGTTGATGCCTTCCGTAGCGGACGGACTCACCGTCGAAGATCTCGAACTCATCGTACTGCTTCTCGCTGAGGAAGTACTCCACTGTGATAGAGATGTTATACTCTGGCTCCACCCTCACCAGCCAGGAGCAGGTTTGGAACTGTGGGTAGCTTCCGGGGTAGCTCTGGCTAAGGATCACGCCCGTGGAGTCTGTCAGAAGCTCATTGGTCGGGCAGTGCACTGGGAGAAAGAAAGAGATACCGTGCACACGGCATGTAGGCAGAAACAGGGTTGGGACATTAGCTCGAACCGTCACTGCAAACCTCGTATGGGGCATTCAGACAAGGCCTCACATTCACCATCATACTACCCCACGACAGGGGGTAACTTCAGATGCCCTGTCAACCTGAACTCACAGCAGGCCAGCTGGTTGAAATCATTTCCTAACTTGCACGTGGGTGCTGCTACCTGGATATGAGGTCCGTGGGGGTGGTACATATATACAGGCGCCAATAAGGCCCTCAACACCCAAAGAGCCACTCTACAAATGGGTTTAGTTCATACAAAGGTGGAAGAAGTAAGCAACAGGTGACGGGCCAAGCACACCTGGATTTAGAGCCCAACCCTAGCAGATTGTCCCCTTTCAGTGTGGTGGCTTCTCCACCACAACGAGGAACCCCTACCTCACCGGATGGCTGTATCATAGAGAACATTATACTGCATCCTATCAAATCACATAAGCAGAATCTGCAGCACAGCATCGCAACACACCACGGAGATGGTGAATGGCCACGATGGTGACTGCATCGGGAGCAGAAAGCTCAGCGGGTTTGGCTGCAGCCTGATTCGTAGCATTGAGGAGTCTAAAGAAAACAACGCTGCCCTAAGGAAGACTGTGGATCTCCAGAAAGAAGAAGCAGGAAGAGAAAGAGGAGGAGGGAGGAGGAGGAGCAGGAGGAGGAGGACATACGACTCACCAGAAAAGGAGGGAAAAGGCTGGTCCGGAGGAGCCCTGCACAACCCAGGCACTGTCCTCACAGGGAAGTGCCGTACTTCTCTGCGTGGGACAAATTTCTGGACAACTCACTTCCACTTGCTTGGGCTGGGGACCCCAAAGCAAGACTGAGAGGGCTGAATCAGTTTCCTCGGGGCCCTTGGCAGCTGTGTAAGTTTTCCAACCTCCCAGCAGTCAGTGTGGATTAGATGCTATCCTCACGTGCTTCGCCATCAGCCTCTGACAGCTTGTGGCCTAAGTTCAACCATGTCCTCATTTTACAGGGCAGCTGGGAGCTCTGCGCTGCCTCGGGAGTCTCAGGAGTGGGGAAGGATCGTATTTGGATTGAGTTGGGGTGACTGGGTGGAGCCAGTTCATCTTTTCCAGGCACTGCATTGAGATGTCGGCAGCTGGGGTCTGGGGTTACGGGGTCACACACACAGGGTGCTGGGTGCACCCCAGCAGCAGGGTGACATTCTAGAACTTCTTCATCCCGACACTCAGCACACAACTCCAGAAATGCCCAGGTAAGGGAAAGAGGGACAACCGGGCCCTTTCACAGCCCCCAGCTCAGAACAGGTGGAGACCCCACAAAGGCTCTCACTAACTCTGCCTCCACTCATCCATCAGACACCATGACCTGGTGACCTCTTTCTGGTGATCAGGGACTGAACTGAGAGCTGGAGACAGGAAGAGGAGTGGGACCAGGGATCTATTGGGGAGGAAGGTGCCGTTTGGTATAATTACCTTCACATATTGGTGGTGGACCTTCAAACTGCAGATAGGTTCCCAGCTTGCAGGTCAGGATTTCACTCCCCACTAAGGTAAAGCCTGGAAGGCACCTGTAGCGGACGATGTCACCTGTCAAGAGAGACCAGCATGGGCATCCTCTGGAGCAGTCTGATTCAGAGAGTGGATACCCTTAGTACCTCAAACCCACTTCCCTGGAGGTAACCAGCACTGAGTCATGCTTCAGTAACCAGTTCCATGTTGGTCCAGTGATCCAGACAACTGCTTCCTTCCCCCGGCCCAGCCTTCTGGATATTTTCATATTCTAAGAAAGTCTAGGTTATCTTTTTGAATAGCAGAGGGAAGCTATGCTCCCAGCTCCTCCTCCTGGGGTCAGATGAGGGAAGAGGGTTTGCATCATGGGTACAAACTCAGACGGTAGAACACTGCCATCCCCACGGTCTGGGAGTGTTTCTCTCTGCCTAGATGGGGCCACTGCTCAGCCCCCACTGCTTCCTGGCCCCTCTCTGCCACCCTGGTTTTAGATCCCCGAGGCGTGGCAGTGGTACCTATGTTGAATTCTTCGTTCTCCGTGACCACTTCAGCATTGGGGAGGATGGTCGGGGGAGGGCACTTGGTGAGCGGATAAGCTAAAAAAGACAAAGACACAGGTCAGGGGTAAATGTCACCCTTGGCCCTTGGGCTAGTTCCTCACAATCTCTTATCTCATTCATTCACACAGCAGACATGTCTTTGTTTTGTTGAATTGACACAATGTATCTTAGGATGTATGCCAGGCTGCCCTGAATTTACCATGTGGTTTAGGATAATCTTGAACCCATGATCCTCCTGCCTCAGCCTGCCAAGTGTCAGATTGCAGGTGCTCAGCACCAACCACCGAGTCTGGTTTAAGTGGTTCTGGTGACTGATCTGTGGCTCTGAATACATTAGGTAAGCACTCTACTGACTGAGCTGCAATCCCCAGCCATTCACACAACAGATATGTATCAGTGAGTAATTATTTCTACACAGGGCCAGTTCAGCCACACGCTGTTTGGCTTATCTTCAGTCCTGAGTTTTTGCTACAAACCCCAGGAAGTATACTTCAACACCAGTAATAGGAAGGAAGCATTAGACCCACCACTTGGAGATGTGGTCACTTTAAGATGCAGTTGCTTTAAGAGATGCAGCGGCCAGGGAGGAACCTAGCCACTGCAGCGTGGGTCCCCGATCTTCTACAAGTATAAGAACAACGTACTAACAAGGGTACCTCGGTGCACCCTGCCTGCTCAGCTGCCCAGCTCAAACTGGCTATGGCCTTGAGTTGGGTCCTTGCTCCTTATCTAGAGCTTCCAAGCTACTCACTCCTCATGGTAAAGCCTTATATTATCTTAGAACAGTCACACCTTTGGGTTGGTGTTACTAAAGGACCTGAAATACACTTCAGCACGTGTCGTATAAAAACAGCAGTAGTCACATCCTATAGGATCTAAGAGCCATTCAGTGATGTCACCGGCCTGGGGGTGGGGTGGGGGTGGGGTGGGGGTGGGGTGGGGAGGAGCACGGCTCAGGACATCCTCTATGTGGAGCACTTGTGCAGAGGATCCCTCTCATCCTCTCCCAGGAGCCGACCCTGTGATGCGTTTCACTTGGGAGCAGGTGACTAGACCGCAAGGTAAAGGCACTTCCTCAAGACCAGGCAGGAAATAAACGGTACGGGCAGGATTCAGGTCTAGGTCTGGCTGCTTCCAAGCCCGAGTCTTCCCCCCCTGGCCGCAGCCCAGCCTTCCCATCCTGTGTGTGTCTTCTCTCCTCTGACCCTTTGTCCAAACACAGCTGACCTCAGTGGAGTCTCTAAACTGGAGTCCAGGCCCGTGGGGCCGAGGCTGGATGCTGCCTGGGTGCGGAGTGGTCGGCGTGGAATCCTAATGGCTTTTATTACCTGGCTCAGGGCTGAGCGCTACCGATCACTGCTGCTGTTGCTGTGGCTGCCGCTGCAAGGATTGTTTTCCAAACTCCACATCCCTGGCTATGTTTGTTTTTTTTTTTAAATGTACAATGTTGTTAAAAACCTGGGGGTTGTCTATGAAAATGGTAAGAAGAAAATTAAATGCCTCCACTGTGTTCTCAGACATAGCTACTGTTAACTCTGTGCCGTGACTTCCTTGTGTATTTGTTTCCTGCATACTTGAGGGGTTTTTCCTTACCAGGTCTGTGTCATCTGGTATGCACCTTTTGCAGCGCCTTGCCAGCTGCTAGTATATCGGAAGAGATTTCCCACACAATAAAATTTCTGCAAGAACGAGACTGAAATGACTTCGTGAAATCTAATCACACCGATTTACCAGGATTTATTTCAGATGCTCTCATGTTAACCGCTGAGTTTCTTAAGTTTTTCCATTTAAGATTGTGGCGGAATAATTTACCCGTGTACATCACATGTGTCTGGACTTGTTTTCAGAAAAGAATCTCCTGTGTCCCAGACTGATCTCAGACTCACTATGCAGCCAAGGATGACCTCAGACTCCTGATATTCCTGCCTCCGCCTCTCTAATGCTGGGATTCCAGGTGTGTACCACTATGGCTGGCTTCTTTGTACCTTTTGCATTTTTAAAGATTCTTCTTTCTTTTTCTGCTGATTCTTTTCTTTTAAAGCTAGAAATGATGAAAGCATATAACCTTTATAAAACATGCATGCAGTCCTTGTCAAATGCCAGTGATCTTTTCTTGGAGATTAGTTCTACTCAGACTCTTTACTCAATGCTTTAGGAGGGAAGAGGTTCTGCTGAGTTGGACATCAAGGTCTAACAGGAAATTAAAATGCAATAAAATACGCGCTTGTGTGCGCAAGATGTTACAGTAGGAGCTGAGTACTTTAAAATACCAGTTCATGATTACCCACCGTTACCATGCTGAAGAAGCTCTTGGTGCATTGATAGGAAAGTTATATCCTGGTATCATATACATTCGCTGTATTGTGTAAGACTTTCCAGCTTTAGGGCTCTATGTGGAAGTCACAACAGGGATGTACTTAGGACGGGTATGCAGTGTGTGACAACTTCCTGAGACCACAGCATCTAAGACACAGTTCCCAGCATGCAATTGGAGCTACCTTCCAGATGTTCCCATGGGATCTACATTTTAACCAACTGTGGATGGAAGGTAATTAGAGACTTCACCTGTGAAATATTGTATTACACTGGGGAAATCTAACTTTAAATTTTTATACAGATGTTTCGGCTCCTAAGTGCCATGTTGAAAGAGACACAAGCTTTAGCAGTGAGAGTACCAACACTTAAGAGGCCCACTGAGGTATCCAAGTGGGTTTCAGCTTGATTTTACAAAAGCCAGGAGAACCATGTCTGCCCTTGAGGCCTGCTTCCACATTTCTCTCTGGGAAAGTTGGTCGATTCTGACTGTCAGCAGATGACAGTGGCTCTGGTGCAGGCCCCCGTCTCCCTTCTTTTCTGCACTTCACTGAGATAACCTGTTGGGTGTTATAAAGTTTATTTTTAGTTATCTATAAAATAATTGGTTTTGTGCACTGTTGGAAAAAGGAATGCATAGGCCTTGGCGTTTTGTATTGTCTGCAGGTGTTGGATTTCTGTGGGGGACGTTTGATTGCTAATGATCTGCACGTGCTATCAGTAGAACACCTAAGGAGTGCCGGATCAATAAAATCACCTGAGCACAGAAGTTCAAGGTTCCACTGTTGGTTGAGTCTGACACTGGCCAGGATGGTGGTTCCCTCTGCTGTGGTCTGGCAGGGCTTCTACCTATGGAAGTGCCTCCCTGTCTTCCTGGGTGAGCTCCCACAGCAGCCTAACTACTACAAATGGTGTACCAACGTGGGGCACTGATATCATGCCAGCTCGTCCAACTTGGAGACAAGGAAGAAGAGGAAGAGACTCGAGACCTCAGAGAGTCCGGTAAAGTATGCTCAGAGAAGCTACCAGAGGATAGGCTCCGGAAGGAAGAGCAGAGAGAGAAACAAAATAAGCCTCTATGAAGAGAAGAAGTCATGAAATTAATAAATAATTGAGAAGAAAAGCTCCAAGGTGAGAGCCACAGAATGGAGGCCCTTAGAGATAGGTAATTCAGATGGGAGCAGGAGAAAGCAAGGTTCTTACTGCTTTTCCTGATCATAGAACTGACACTCCTTCCTGCTGCTGCCAGCAGCCAGGGCACGGGGAATGGAAACCAGAACTTACTCTTCTATAAACTGAGTTTGTTGATGGCTTTTTGTGTGTGTGAAGTTCAAAATCTTGTGTTTGACATCTATGAAGAAGGATATATGTTTCCCCATAGCAGTGGTGAGAAAGAATGCCAAATGGCCAGAATGTTTCAACCAGAGATTCTTCCAACCGGCCCAGGACTCCTTACTGCTGTGGAAGCGGTGACTTAGAGCCAAAAAAGCCACTTAGTTAAACTGAACTATTTTTTTCTGCAAACGTGTCTACAAGAGGTCCTGCTAAGACACGTCTGCTATGCTGATGAGAACTCCACGCCATGAGGCAACCCTTCCTGCAGACAGTGACCAGTTATTTTTCCAGCAAACCAGACTCTATCTTAAAACCTGGAAAGTGTTTCCTAAGGGACAGCACACAGAAGCTGCCTTCCAGAACTGGCCGAGATTGTATCCCATGCTGGCAGCTGAACTTGGTACTGTAAGAGTCACCCAGCTGGTGCTGGTTTTGAAGGCATGAAGGGGTCATGGAGAGCAGCTGAGGCTTGGCACTGTGAGAGGCCAGGAGAGGCCATTGGTAAAAGTGCAGCCTCAGTAGTAGTTGAAGGCCCAGATGAAGGGGTCATGTAAAGAAGTTGAGGCTTGGCATCATTAAGAGAGCCCAGGAGAGGCTATTGGTGAAGGTGCAGCCCTGTTGCCGCAAGGGACCCCAGCAGTTTTGGATATGCTAATACCATGGGATGACCACCAAGAACAGCAGCAGCACTGGTGTGTGCCAGCCAGAGCCTGGAGGACAAACTGTGTGTGCTTCAGAGAGCAGAGCCAGATCTAAGCCCTTTGAAGGATCTCAGAAGATCGTGAATGAATTCCAAATAAACCAACATTGGTGATATTTTTCTGCTGTCTAAAGACTTTGTGAAAACTTAATAGATGTTTGGTATCATTTGGTCCTGTGCATTAGAAAAACTCATGATTGTTCCTAGTAAATGGTTTTGCTGGTGTACTGTTAAATTGTGTTGTAGAGATAAAAAACATTTTTTATATAGAAAAGGGGCAATGTTGTTGAAGTTTATTTTCAATTATGTGTAAAATAATTGTTTTTGTGCACTATTGGAAAAGGGGATGCATAGGCCTTGGCATTTTGTATTGTCTGCAGGTGTTGGATTTCTGAGGGGGTTGTTTGCTTGCTTATGATCGGTACCTGAGGAGATCTGAATCAATAAAAACAGCTGAGCTGAGATGCTCAAGGTTCCACTATCAAGTACGGCACTGGCCATGATGGTGGTTCCCTCTGCTGAGGTCTGGCAGGGCTTTCATCTATGAAAATGCCTCCTTGTCTTCCTTGCTGAGCCACCCCAGAGATGTACTACTATAGTTGGGGGTTCACCTTGCTCAGAACTGTGTGGGTGCCGGAGATGCAAGAACCCACGAAATTCTTGCTCTTTTAGAATGTACAACCCACTGTGGGCAGTCATTAACTGGGCTTGACAAACATCAAACAGCCAGTGTTCCTTTCCTTCAATTTTGTATGTATACTTGTTCATGTATGTGGACATGTACAACCCCCCCCCACCCCATGGAAAGGTCGGAGGTCAGTGTTGGCTGTCTTTCCAGTTGAAGCTCTTTATTTTTTTTTTTTTAAGGCATGGTCTCTCCCTTGACCCAGAACTCACTGATTGGCAGTTCCTGGAATCTGCCTGTCTCTATGTCCCCATCCACCAGCCCTGGGGTTACAAGCCAATGTCACCACCTCCAGCTTTTACCTGGGTGCAAGAGATCTGAAGTCAGATCCTTATGCAGATTCAGAAAACATCTCACACACGGAGCCATCTCCTCGGTGGCCCTTGATTATTTTTAATTTTTCATATGTAAGCTTTCTGTTACTAATTTTCATTTCTCTCTTTAACTGTCCATTCGTGTGCTTTGCCCCTGCTTTTCTAATGAAACTGAAGAACTCTCTGAAATTCAAGATTGACCTTGGCTTGTTAATTCTATGCACATAATTTACCATTTGTTTCATTTATTCGTGTCATTTTTCAATCTCTAAAGATATGAAAATCTTATTTAGTCAGCTGTCACTTTCATTAACAGTTTTTAAAAAAATCAATCCGAGCCTCCTACTTGCCTTCAAAACTTCTAAGGCTGACTAAGTTCTCTAGAAAAGCAAAATCAATACGAAGAAATCTCCCCTTAACACAGCTTTCAGGGTTTACATTTTGTGGGTTGTCAGGGGGATTTCGCATTGTGTTACATCTTAAAGAATTATAAATTTTGGGGGGACACATAGGAAATTTGTGGAATATTGACAAGCAACAGACAACAATTCCTGAAATAAAAACCAAACCAAAAACCACTAAACGAAACAAAATCACTAGCTAAGAAACAGAAAAAGTTGTTACAAGTCATGGCATGTACACTTAGTCCCAGCACTTGAGTGGCAGAGGTGGGCAGACCACTGTGAGCTCAAAGCCAGCCTGGTTTATATTGGGAGCTACAGTCTAGCCGGGGCCATAGAGTGAGACTGTCTAAAACACAAAACCAAACCAAACTAAATATTCCTGAAATCCCCCTCTAGGCACAATGGCTCCCAGCCAGCCACTGGGGCTTCGGAGAGTTTGTATCCCTAACTGATGCTGTCTTGCCGTGTCTGCAGGGCTCTCAGGAGGTTACTGCAGCGTGGGGACATTCAAGACAGACTCCTCTTGTTACATTTTTGCCTTATCTCGCATTTTCTTTCTTGGGGGGTGCAATATTGCTATACTTAGCCAGGCCTGGTATACATTATCGTGGTAGCTAGTGGGGAGAGGGATCGGCTTCAGGTCTGTTGCAGCCCACAGGCCAGCTGCCTCTCCTGCTCTTTCCCTGTCTTCCCAGGTAAGTTCTTCCTCAGGCTGCTGGATTGACTTGACTATTTCAAGGCAAAAACGTGGTTCCTAGGGTTTATTTGTACTTACTAGGCCAGTTGTATGGGGCCAGATTGAGTTTGGGGTGCAAGGCCAGGTACCTTTCAAATGTTCTACCCTGCCAAGGTTCCTTGTACTCACATTTCTGCCCCTGTTCCTTGTATTCACGTTTCCTTCTCAAGAACCTCACAAAGATCTCAGCTGGGTGTGGAGGAGCCCGCAGTTACTGCCTCCTGCCAGCGTTCGAGTCCTGCCAGCAGCCTGCTTTTTATTTCACTGAACAAAATACATCTTTCCTTAAACCAATGGATTGTGTTACGCAGGGATGATATTTAGTGGTGACACCTCTATCTGTATGTATGTGCAAGGATGCACATATGTATGTGTGTGTGTGTGTGTACAAATAAAATTTGTGTACATAGGTAATTCGCATACCTCATCTGTTACTTTACACTTAGATTATTGTTAATTCATCTGTTCCAAATATGTTTTTCAAAGACTGTCTTTAAATGAATATGTTTTACCCAAAGGTAAAAGGCAAGGAACCCCAGGGCCATTGGGACTGGGGGTGTGGGGAGAGAATCCCCCATGTGCCTCAGTGGACTCTCTGCACAGGATCCTTCTACCTCCCAGCCCGCACGGTCGGTGGCAGGGAGGCCGTCTGCTGCGTCTAGCTGCGTGGCTTTTCTCTCTGGGATGCAGATGAGTTTGGGCATGAGGAACATCTTCCTTTTAGTTTCGAGTTCCCAAGAGAAGTCATTGAACCAGGTCACCTGTCCAGGATGTTCAAGCTACGGTGGCTGTGAGCTGTGCGGGAGAGGTGTCGGGGGGCTCACAGCTAGCTTCCCACATGACAAAGGGCAGGGAGATGTCTGAGAGGTTCAGACACCACAGAACGATTCAGTCTTGTTGCATACGTTAAATCTTTCAGTGCGATTTCTCAAACCACTCACCGCCATGTAAGCATTTCCCCTGCAACCTTTCCAAAGGGATTATCACTTAAAAGCCACTACTGCCTAGGACCTACTGTTGTTCCCCCGGCCCCCACCCCGCAGCTTCAAGTGCAACAGCCAACAGGATGAGGTATCTCGTGTTCATCAACAGATTAATAGATAGATAGCAGAAAATGTGCGATATGCACACTATGAAAATCCTGACCCAGGTCGGCGTACGGGAACCTCGAGGATGCTTTGTGAAACAAACCAGCCGCAAAAAGATGTATCTGTATGGTCCCATTTCTATGAGGCACATAGAATTTTCAGACTCGGAGATCGCAACAGAAGGGTGGTTTTCAGGGGCTGAGGGGAGAGGCGACAGAGTAGAATTGACTAATGGGAACAGAATTTTAGTTTTGAAGGAGGAGACTATCCTGGAGGCAGACGGTGGCAACATTACCACAAAGAGTTGTGTAGACACGGGGCCTCTGCACAAACAGGGCGCACGCGTTCCATCGCAGTGAAGAAGTATCATATGCATTCTCTAAAATAAAACGGCTCACTTTTTTTCCCATTTAATTTTTTGCTTTGAATTCTATTTCTGCGTCCCTGTTCTCTATCCCACGTTCGCTCGGTATGGCTTATTTGTTTTGACACAAGACCACGCGGTGTAGACGAGACTGGCCTTGAGTTTGCAACCTTCTTGCTCCTGCCTCCCGAGTACCAATGTCCTTTATTTTTAAATGGTTTAGAAGCTGCCCTAGAAGATAGAGTTAGGTACTGTCTAGTCAAATCTAAGAGTTTTTTTTTTTTTTAATCAGAGAATTGGACTTGAATAAACATGCCTGTTGAAAAGTAACTGATTTGATCTACTGCTTCATGTTATTCCGAGTTTTCTGTCCCTTTGTTCCTAAATGGTCTTCTTTGCTTTTGACTGTTTTATTTGGGGTTATATTGTACTTGTCTCCTTGCTTGTAGTGATTCCAAGTGCTGTGCTGGGTTTAAAAATTATTGGTGGCTGCAGTTAATACGTGAAGTCTTTATTTTTTTTTATCATGCAAGTCAATAGTTGTATGATTCCTACCGACCCCATCCCCAAGAAAGATAAGGGCATCTTCCTGTCTCTCTTCTGCCTATAGGCATCCTCATTAGTAGAAAAACCACTGTTAAGGTTTTAACCATCACTGGAATGCCTGCATTTTGCACTGCAGAATATTTATCCGTCATTACTCAGGCAGAACTCTTGCTCAGCTGGTATCGATGCTTCCCACTTGGTTTTTTTTTTTTTTACTTTTATATATCTTTGGATTCTTGGTTCAGTCCTCCTCCGGTGACTATGACCTGGAGTGACAAGTCAGACTGAGGAAACGGCTGTATTCGTTTTAAGCTTTTGAGACTCTGCAAAGAACAGACTCATCCATGGGCATGTGAAGAAGAAAATTCCCCCCTTTCACGTCGGCTATAGTATGCAATCTGAGGGCTGGAGAGAATGGCTCGGTGGTGAAGAGAGCTTGCTGTTCAGGCAAAAGGACCAGAGTTCAGATCCTAGCACCAACCTAACAATCTGGGCATGGTCTTGTGCATGCCCATAACCCCAGCACAGAGCAGGGCAGAGGCAGGAAGATCCCTGGGGCTTGTTGGCTACTAGCCTAACCACAAAAACATGAGCTCTAGGTTCATGCAGAGTCCCTGCTGCAGACAAATATGTGGGAGCTGGTAGAGGAGGACCCCAGTACCTCCCTCTGACCTGCGCGCACACCTGTGGTGCAGACATGTGTTCATAAACCCCTAATACATGTGCACACACATGCGCGTGTGCTCTCTCTCTCACATACTCTCTCTCTCTCTCTCTCTCTCTCTCCTTTTAGTTTCTTCCATTTAATGCAAAAAGTTAGCCTGAGAACTGCCTGGTTTGGGTTCCTTTGAAGGTAACGCTCTCAGCCTGGATTCTAATACCTTATCACTTAAACACTGTCAGGCATCCCTCCCCTCTACAAGGTATCCAGTCGGACCTTTGATTTCCTGCATACGGGCTGTGCTTCATTGCAGAATACATTTATTTTCGTTCTACCCGTGTTTCTTTTTGCGTGCTAGCTCTGTCCACTGGCTCCTCATTTGCTGTCTTCTCATCCCTGCCAAGCTCCTGCCGTGTCTGTGCCTCGGCCGCGTTCAGCTCCATCCTTTCCCTCGGCCGCATCTCTACAGTGGTGCTTCTGCCCTGTTCTGGTTCTCCCGCCGACTTAGATCTTGCTGTTGCATTTCTAAAATCTTAGTTCTTAATCGGAGTTTTAATTAGAAACAGTCGCAGACCTTTGAGAGTGCTGGGGACTCAGCTTGGCTGGTAAAGTGCTCACCTATCATGCACGAAGGCCCGAGTTCCCTCCCCAGCGCGGAATAAAACCGCGTGGCGGCTGCACAGGCCTGTAATTCCACTACTTGGGAGCTGGAGGCAGGTGGATCATAGGTCCATATAGGTTCAAGGTCATCTTTGGCTACACAGTGAGTTCCAAACCAAACTAAACCAAAGCCAGAGCTATGATTCATGTTGGGGGTACAGCGCAACCCCTATTCCTTTTGATTTTTAAAATATTCGTGACTATTCAAAAACAGCGGGCACTCACCGGGATGCTTTGGCGTCTACTCCCTGAACAAACGGCGTCTCCTGTGGATCCACAACAGCTGTAAGCGTCTGGAAACACACACAGATACACAACTGCCTCCCACTGTCACATCACACGCCAGTCCCTTGGGCCCAGGGCTGGGTGAACGGTGGAGGTCTTGTACAGCACCCACAGCAGGCAGGTTCCATACTCAGTGCCACAGAGGGAGAAAGCTTCCTGTGTATTGTTATTTGTTCTTGTGGCAAAACACTTAACTAAGGCAACTTAAGGAAAGAGGGTTTGTTCTGGCTCACAGTTTGAAGGTACAGACCAACATGGTGGAGAAGGCACGAGGTAGGAGATTGAGATGACAGTCAGGAAGCAGAGAGAGATGAATGCTGGTGGGTCCTCCATTTTGTACAGTCCAGGCTCCCAGCCCACAGAATGGTACCGCCCACATTTAGGGTGTGTCTTCCCATCAATTAACCTTCTCTGGAAACGCCCTCACGGGCACACCCAGAGGCTTGTTTTCAGGTGACAGTCATTTTTACTTTCCACACTGTTGAGTACCCTCAGAGAGCTGAGCCGTGGCTCTGAATCCTGAGTACAGGAGACCCAGTGTCTCTTTAAATATGGGGCAGTTCCAAAGCCTTCCCTCAGGCCGGGTGGTGGTGGTACATGCCTTTAATCCCAGCACTCAGGATGGTGGTGGTGGTACACGCCTTTAATCCCAGCACTCGGGAGGCAGAGGCAGGAGGATCTCTGTGAGCTTTAGGTCAGCCTGGTCTACAGAGAGAATTCTGGCACAGCCAGGGCTACACAGAGAAACCCTGTCTTGGAAAACAACAAAACAAAACAACAACAACAACGCCTTCCCTTGAGCGTCATGGCTTCTGACACTTCGGATGGTCATAGGTGATGACCGGAGGCTTCGCAAAGCTCCTGCCGAAGTGTGTCCAGGTCATGCATCTTTGGACCATCATTGACATGAGGCTCTTCTCATTGTGTCGTCATCCGACTGAGCCATCACACATGCCTCCTGCGATCACTTGGTTAAAGTGGCGTGCTCCAGGCTTCCCTCTTCTACAGCGATTTGTTTCCCCTTTGTAATTACAGCACAGGAACTGGTGTGCAACTATGTAAACATCTCATCCTTAAACAGCTCTCAATTCACTTCGGTCTGTTTTGATTGACAGGTCACTTGCTAGTTGTTGCTATTATTAATGACTTTGATTTTTTCAAATTATCTCCTACATGGCCAGCAGGTGTCCCTTCGAGCCAATTTCTGCCTTTCAGGCCCGAAATGGTCCATCATTCTCCAGACATATCCTCATTTTCAGCTCTAAGATGCTTCTGGCTTGCCTTGTGCCCTCTCTGCACCGGCCCTGGGATTGGCTGTTTCTTCATGGAGCCCTGGTCCATCTAGTGGAAAATGCAATTCAGAATCTGAGACCTGGAGCTGGATGTGTTCACTGGTCCCGGAGATGCTGCTCAGAGCCTGTTGGCGGCAGAGCTTCAGAGATAGGCAAGTATGTACACACACATCTCCATAGGAACACACACACCCTCTCTGTCAGTTTGGGTTCTGATCTTGGCTCTTTCTGTGCTTTTGTGGCAGGCTTCCTCTGGTCTGAGAAGCCAGCCTTCCAGTCTCCTTTCCTTAGCCCAGGAGTCACCGTGTGGATCCAAATTCCCATTGTAATGTCACCCTTCCTCCAAGCCCACGTGGGCTCTGACTCCGCCGTCTGGACTGATCTGGTGTGGCTATCCTCCTCACTCTGCTTGGGCTCAGCGCCCAACAGGGGTGTCTTCTCAGCTGTCCCAGAGTCTGACACCGATTCCCTCCCCTTCAGACAGCCATTCCTCCATCACCAATGGTGTGAACTGTCTCTGTCAGGCAGCCCCTTGGTATAGCCTCCGTTCCCCCTTCTGTCACCCTGCCTGAAGCTGCGGTTAATTCCATCCCCTCTCGTCCTGGCAGGTGTGGACGTCTGGTCTCTGTTGCCTCAGTGCCCCACCTTCCACTGGAAGCCTGCATTATCTAGACTCTTGCTGGAGGGAGGTGCTTTCCCCAACTCTGTTTATTCCTAGACTGCTCTGAGGACATTTTCTCTGCCATTCGAATCCATTTTCTTCTTTTGAAAACACATCACAGAGCCACTTCACAAGTCTCCCTGAGGTATCTTTCTGTCCTGCTTATCGATGCTTACAGGAAAACAAAGCCGGCAGGGCCGCCACTTAGCTGGAAGGAGAGAAGTTTCCCAGCCCTGTCTCTCTTCACTCTTTGCCTCCTGTTTGAAAGCGCCAGTGACTCCAGAGGAAGCGGGGTTCTCCCTCACCCCACTTGCCTCGCCCCCAGCCTGTGCTAAGAGCCACAGAGGGTTTATTGGCCACATGTCCGCTGCTGTCTTCTCTCCCCGGAGGGAGTAAGGTCTCTGGGGAGTTGGCATTTTACAGGGCAGGGGGTATGAATAGCCAATGGAGACACGGAAGGAGGTTCGCCAGTGGCACAAAAGCGGAATGCCCTGAGATGAACCTGCTAGATTGGTAAAATGGTAAGAACTTGGAATTTGCTGGGAAGGACATACCTCCTTATAATCACTTTGTAAGATGTTTTGCATTCCCTAGTGACCTTGAGTATGTGAATGCTTGCAACCTTACAATGCTGGGGGTGCTTATGGCCCTGAGAAACTCTCATACACATTTGAAATGAGGGATAGACAACAATGTTCATATTGACTGAAATAAAGTCAGTGTTCATTAACAAAAGAAGGTAAACTATTCTATTTTAATGCAGCAGACTATTACACAGCATGAAAAAATGAAGTATGCATCAATGTAAATTAAAAACAAACAAACAAGCAAACAGGTATCACAGAGTTGGCCCAGCACCCTGGTGATGTCCCACGGGGCTGTCAGTATCTAGAAAGATGGTGGCGATGGTGAAGCTACCATCCTGTCCTCTGCTGAGGCCAGGCATGTCCACACATGGTTGCGAGCAGCCCTGTGCGGTCAGGGGCCACTGTTGTCCCCTTTGTGGATACTGGAAACAGACATCACAAAATCCCAGAGAGACGAAAACTGCCCATGGTCCCACGGCTCATGGGAAGAGCGAAGATTGAACCCAGGCTGTGCTTCTAGAGTCCACATGTTGTTGCTCTCAAGGACGGTCGCACAGAGTTGAAAGAAATTCAAAGCCTGGGTCCCCCTGCTTGGGGGAGAAGCATCTACAGGAGTCGCATGGGTGTTAAGGTCAACTGAGAGTCACACCCTAGCTGCTGGGAGTGGCAGCCAGAGCTGTGTGTGTATTTGTGTGTGTGTCTATGTATGGGTATGTCTGTGTGTGTTTCTCTGTGAGTATGTGTGTGTGTGTGTGTGTGTGCATGTATATAGGTGCGTCTATGTGTGTGCATCTGTGTCTCTGTGTGTCTGTGTGTGTGTGTCTCTGTGTATGTGTCTGTGTATGTGTGTGTGTATCTGTGTCTGTGTGTATCTGTGTATGTCTGTGTGTGTTTGTGTGCGTATCTGTGTGTGCCTGTGTATGTATCTGTATGTATCTGTGTGTGTCTGTGTGTCTGTGGTGTGTGTGTGTGTGTATGTGTGTGTGCATCTGTGTGTATGTGTGTGTGTATGTGTGTGTCTGTGTATGTATCTGTGTGTGTGTATCATCTGTTTGTGTATCTGCGTGTGTCTGTGTCTGGTGTGTGTATGTGTGTGTGTGTGTCTGTATGTGTGTGTATCTGTGTGTGTGTATGTGTCTGTATGTGTGTGTATCTGTGTGTGTGTGTATCATCTGTTTGTGTATCTGTGTGTGTCTGTGTCTGGTGTGTGTATGTGTGTGTCTGTATGTGTGTGCATCTGTGTGTGTGTGTGTATGTGTGTGTGCATCTGTGTGTGTGTGTGTGTGTGTCTGGCATGCACACACACACGGGCATGCCACAGTGCACATGTGGAGGTTTGAGGACAACTTTCAGGAACTAGCCCTTGCCTTCTCACCTTGATTTTGAGGCAGGGTCTCTTGTGTTCGCCACTGTGTAATGCAGACTGGCCTGTTTGTCAGTGTCTGGGCAATTCTCCCATCGCTGCCTCCCCTTTCTCACAATAGTGCTGGGATTACAGATATCTACCTTCCCATCTGGCATTTTACATGGGTTTGGGGGGGGTCAAACTCAGGTGACGAAGACAGTGGGGTACTTTCACTTATGGAGCCATCGCCTTGCCCGCCCCTCTATTCTTGAGGTGCTGGAGCAGCTCAACCCAGGGCCTTGTGTGTGTCAGGTGGGAGGTACCACTGGACTACGCCCCAGCCTTTCGTTTAACTTTCACCTTGAGACACAATCTCATTCTACAGAGTCACCAAAGCTGGACTTGACCTCGCTCTGTAGCCCAGCCTGGCCTTGAACTTGACCCTCCTGCCTCAGCCTCCTGAGTAACTAGGATTGCAGGCCTGCATGAGGCCCATCTTGCCTGTAGTCCTTACAAGATCCTTGTCTGTGTCTCCAGGCTTGGGGCTGAGCTGCTCAATGGACACACAGCACATCACACTGTAAAGTCACAGCAGACCGCACTGCGGGACTCAGCTGTCTGAGTGCTTGTCCCCACTTCTGCCTGAACCTTCTGGGCAGGGCCTGAAACCTTCTTGTACCCCTTCCACATTTGTAACGTGGGGGTGACAATGATCACCTCACAGGAGTCTCAGAGGTCAGGAGCCCCAAGGTTGAAGAGATGGAGGTCACCAGCAGGGAGAGGTCACATGAGGTCACACAAGCCTGGCCTGAGCTAGGAATATATTTCCTACACACACACACACACACACACACACACACACACACACACTGCTCTGTGAACTGAGAACACGGTTGGCATTCCACAGAGGAATGTAGAAATGACCCTGCGACTCTTTTATGCTGTAATAAACTTGAGAAACATTAAGGTCCCCCGTGAACACCAGACTCACAGAGGAAAACAGGCAGCTCACGAAGCCGCCCCACCTGGCTTGTGCATGCTCATCCAGGATGAAACCATTATGTCTGCCTGTGGGGTCAATCGAGCTCCAAGAGCCCTGTGGAAAAGACTGCCTTCTAGAAGTGAAGAAACAACTGGGTTTGGGGGAGATCGGGGATACGGACAGGTCAGCTGTGAGTTGTGTGAACGGGTGGCTTGGCTACCCGGGACGGCCTCACATGGCCCGGCACCCCAGCTCAGTGAGAAAAGCAGTGCACTGATGGATTCCTGGGCCGGGAGCGCTCCTGGTAGGCCGCGGACATCACGGCGCACAGAGGTCACGTGACTCACGCAGAGCCACACAAATAGCAAACGCAGCCTCGATTGGTTGGAGAGCTGGTGTGCGGCCAAGCTCTCCTACTGACCTGAGAAGGCGATGGCGAAGATCCCCCCGGTGGCCGTGTCCCGATGGAACTTAAGCAGGACCTGGTTGGAGGAGCTGTGCGCTACTTTCTTGGACAAGCTCCGGGTGAAGACGCCGAGCTGTAGAGACGTCTGCTGCGGTCCGTCCCTGCACATAGGAAAGAAGGTCCCGGCGTGTCGTCAGTCGCCTCGAGGGTCTGCTGCTTCTGGAGCCGTCAGTGGCTCTGAGAGAGACCTGGAGTGGGAGGCTGTGACTCCAGGAAACTCTTCAAGCTCTCTCTGTGAGGTCTTCCAACACAGTTGTTGGAATCTTTCTTGATTCGATTCTTCACTAGTCCTGCCCCGTGGTGGTCTGGGGCAACACAGGCACCATGGGGCAGGGCTGCTGGTTTTACCACAGGTCTTCTTTGTTAGGGGCCCAGGAACTGTGGTAGGACTCTCTTGCGTCATCTCAGCTAGCCCCTTGTCACTCAAACAAAGACACACCCATGCTACCTTTTGGGGCAAAATGATTTCTTCCCTGGAATCTTATCTGGTGACCCTTTTCTGTTCATCTCCGTTGCTTGGAAACCCCTCAGTTTTTAGAAAAATTACTCTACTACCCCTTTGGCATTAATTTCCAGACAAAGCAAATTTTAAAATGATGTATGTCTTTGTGCATAGATTCAGCTGTTTGGGGAAAGTTTTTTCTAGGAAATTGTCCTTATCAACTAAGAACCTGCATTTCCAACTTAAAATCCATGCAGGCCACTGTGTAGAGAACTCTGTAACTATGTGTTGAGCTGCTCAATTTAGTAACCACACACTGTACATGGCTACTTACATTTAAATCCATTAAAATTAGACATAATTTAAAAAACCAGTCTGATGGCTGCCATGCTGGATGGCATGGACACAAAATGTCACCATCAGTTCAGAACACTCTGTTGGGCAGCACCGACTCAGCACACGATAACCAGAAGGACTTTACACAGTGTCATGCCAAGCCTCTTTTGCTAGTCCAGACAGGTCTGTTAGATGTGTGTAGAATGTGACAGTAAGTTCTGGAAATATGAAGGAAAGCCCACCCCCATACCACCCCCAAACAGGCACCCACTGGCACCTTCACTGGCTGTAGAAAGGGACCCATGTTGGGGACCCCTGACCCCTCATTCCTCTCTCTTCTTAGAGTTGGGTGACCAGAGGCTGAGCCCCAGGTCTGCTCTGAGCCCCACAAATGTCTCTCTTTGATTTGCTGTTGGCATGGCATCACATCCTACCAGACAGTGATATAGTCTCCAAAGGGCTCGATCTGCAGCAGGCTGAGGTTGAGATGGACTCCATGGCCGATGGGCACAGTGATCAGCCAGACACAGTCCTGGGGGCTGGAATAGGGACTGGGGTATCCAGGAGAGTACACGGTGCCATTAAAAGATGTGATGTTCCCGCCACAGGGGACTGCCAAGGACAAAATACAAATAGACGATGAGCATGTGAGATTCCTACCCAGCCAGCCGAGAACCCAGATGCCTTTCAGGCAGAACCCCAGCTCTCAGTACTATTTTGTCAAGAGGGTTACTGTGTGGTTGTGCCTGGTTCCGTTCACCAGCACTGCTCCCTGGCTGCCTATCGTCATTTCAGGTGTCTCTGTGGACATCCCACCTCTGCCTCCTCTTGCTCTTTCCCATAGAACAGCACTGTAGAGAAGTATTTACCCTCGAGAGCTTCCCCGGATGGGGAGGAATAGACATTAGGATCGGGGCTGTAATGCTTTTGCTGGGAGGAGCTGAGGGTTATGACAGTCTCTCTCCTCTCTGACTTGTCTTTTCTAGGGTGGTACTTCCGGTCTATTTAAAAAAATTAAATTTAGTATTTATTTATTTATTTTTTTGTGTGTGGGGAGAGGTGTGTGTGTAACATGTATATATGCCTGTTTGCATGTGTGTGTGTGTGCACATGCATGTGCGCTGAGAACCGAGGTTGATATTGGCAATCTTCCTTGATCACTCTCCATCTTATTCTTTGAGGCAGGGTCTCTCATTTGAACCCAGAGCTTGCCAATATGTGTAATCTAGCTAGACAACTTGTTTCAGGGCATCCCCTTTCTCTACCTTCCAAGAGCCGGAGTGACAGGTCAGGTCTCCACACCCATCCAGATTCCCAGAACCCACCCAGCATTTACATGGGTTCTGGGAATCCGAACTCCAGTTCTCATGCTTGCGGAGCAAATGTTTTATACAGGTTTTGGATTTTTGCAGTGAGGCTAAGGTTGGGTTCAAATCATGGCTAAGCTCCATATCAGTCACATGACCATAGACAAGGAGTTCATTCTCTCTGAGTCTTTTTACTCAGGACTGAAACAGACTGAGAATACCCTTCATGGGACAAGTAGAGGCAATTAGGCAAGACAGTGCATGAGAGATGGTTGGTTGGGGCTGGAATGAGGCTCAGTGACAGATAGCTTGCCTAGCATGTATGAGGCCTTGGGTTTGAATCCTAGTACATCAGTCAATCAATCAATCAATCAATCGGCAAATAAAATGCTTGCCTTGGTTTCTTGCCCAGAGATATAGCCCCTGTTTTAGACCCCCTCTCTCTATATATATAGAAAGTTACTACTATACATTCACTGCCTCTGGGAAGAGAGCATTCTGTGGAACCTTCTGGCTCTCAGGAAAAGTCTTGCTTTACTAAGAAAGGAAGTGAAACTCAACGACAAGGTGCAGAGATGGAGCTGACCGCTGAACCCCCCCCCCCCCCCCATATGAGGCACCTTTTCCGGGGCTACTGTCCCTGCCAAGCCTTTCCATTTCAAGACTAATTCTGGCATCTCCTCCAGGAGAATTCTGGGCTGTCAGAGTAAGGGGAAGTGAGGTGTTTCTATAGGGAAAGGAGGCCACAGGCCTCTTGATCATCTTCACCCTGGTTCTGCTTGAGGAAGAAGGCCCAAGAATGTTCCATCTCCAGAGACTTGAGATTAGCAGCTCCGCTCTCACCAAATACATGTAGGAGGTGGGGGGATAACGAGGCAAGTGAAAAGGAGCCAGGGTCCATAGACAAAGGCGTTACTCCCTTCCCTTTGGGTAGGTTTCCGGATTGACTCTCTGTCTCCACCATTCAGCTCCCACCGACTCACTGTGGCACCTTCTCATCTACTAGGGGACGTTAGTCCATCAGGTTGGATCTTCCTGTAGACAGGATATGTCATTGCCTCGGCTGTGTGTGCGTCTTTGGGTCCTTCTTGGTACTTGGTCAGAGCTCTGTCACATGGTGTACTGGCTGGTTTTGTGTCAACTCGACACAAGCTAGTGTCGCCAGAGAGGAAGACGCCTCGATTGAGAAAATGCCTCTATAAGATCTGGCATTTTCTTACTTAGTGATCGATGGGGGCGGGCCCAGCCTTTCGTGGGTGGTGACATCCCTGGGCTGGTGGTCCTAGGTTCTATAAGACAGCAGGTTCAGCAAGCCATGGGTAGCAAACCAGTAAGTGGCACCCCTCCATGGCCTCTGCATCAGCTCCTGCCCACAGGTTCCAGCCCTGATTGAGTTCCTGTCTTGACTTCCTACAGTAATGAACCGTGATGTGGAAGCACAAGCCAAATAAACTCTTTCCTCCTCAGCTTGTTTTTGGTCATGGTGTTTCATCGTAGCAATAGAAACCCTGACTAAGATACACGGGCTTTCTCCCTGGTTGGGCTGGGTCTCACCTACATGGAAACAAGATGAGTAAGGCTTGCCTGGACCTCTGCCTTTGACCCATGGAGTAGCAGGTGGAATAGGATGCTCTGTTTCTATGACTACCCCAGGAAGGACCATCAGGGCAAGAGAGGAACATACCTTCACACCTGGGCAGGGGGTGGTCCCAGTTCCTATTGGTGCCATGCTGACACGTGAGGACAGGTTGGCCTGTCAGCTGATATCCCGGAAGGCACTCGAAGGTCACCGATTGTCCAACATTATAGCCAGCTCCCCTCACTATGCCATTGGCAAAAGGCTCTGGGTCTGGGCACTCTTGAAGTTCATAGGCTAGAATAGATGAGGAGAAGAGGCCAAGTTATTCTTCCTGGGGAGTTTCTTCCCAAATGGAAGAGTGTAGTGTCTGCGGGTTAGCCCCGAGGTAGAGCCCCAGGAGTGGCGCAGATGGGCTTGACCGGATGTTGGCTTTGGATGAGTTCTTATTTACAGTTGTCATGAGGACCAAGTGCATTGACATCGGCGTAGCTCTTTGCATGATACCGGCATGTGGGAGGAGCCCCGAGGATGTTACCCATGGTTCATATTTCCACGGGAAAAGAGGCTCAAGGAATACGCTGACAGCGGAGCCGCTATTCACTGAACGTCTTCTTGGGGTCAGGCGTTGGTCTAGGTGTCTCGGTGTTATCTATCTCAATGTCACAGACACGGAGGCAGTGAGCGAGGGTGTAAACAGTGACTTTGCAACTCTGCTAAGTTAGAACCTATGAAAACACATTGGGCGGGGTGGAGGTGGGGGCTAGATGGGCCATAAGGAACGTGTGACCGCCATACTAGCATGTTCCTTGAGGGAGTAAGAAAGCTGTCCTCATGGCAATGGCCGAGGCCGGTCCAACAGGCAGAGTCAGCTGAGGCACTGGCTGAGCATGTCCCACAGAGCAAAGCCTCTGAGTAATTGGGAACACCGGATGAAGAATGTTCTTTGCGGCAGTAATTGGGCGCTCTCTACACAGGGAACTGGCAGTGGAAGGAGATGGACTGTTTCCATGGCGCAGATGCTCAGTGGGAACAGCTGAGGTCGGATGATGCCCATGGAAGCGGGTGATTTATCACACCTGGTAAGAACGACTGTGACCTCAAGGCTAATGGTTCCTCCATGCCTGCTCTGCAGTGGTAGCTGGGTTCTGTGTTTCTATTTGACATTGTGGGGGCCGTTTCAGTGGGGAAAGTATGTACATTTCACTAGAAATAACTTTCAGGGAACTTGGGGAGGAAGCTCAGTTGGTTAGCCTTGCAAGCAGGAAGTTTGATACCCAGGATTCATGAAAGTGGGCCTTCCTTCTTTCCTCCCTCCCTCCCTTTCTTTCTTCCTTCCTTCCTTTCTTTTTTCCCTTCCTCCTCCTCTCTTTCTCCCTTCCTTCCTTCCTTCCTTTCTTTTTCTTTCTCTCCCCCCCCCCTCTCTCTCTCTCTCTCTCTCTTTCTTTTCTTTTGTAGTAGCAGTATGCATTTGTGATCCCAGTACAGAGGAGGCAGAGGCAGGTAGATCCCTGGATCTGTTAGCCATTGTTAGCCATTGAGCCTACTTGGTGAGAGTCAAGCTGTGAGAGACCTGGTCTCCAAAAAAGGGGGGATGGAATAATACAGGAGGTGGTCTTCTGACCTCTGCAAGTACACACACACATACACACACACACACACACACACACACACACACACACACGCACACACGCACACACACACACGTAGAAATCAATGAGGCAACTGCTTGCGTCAGAGAACTGAGCGGCCATCATGGTGTGGGTGGGCTGAAGAGAGGTGCCTGTTGCCCATGTATGAGAACCTAGGTTGGTGCTCCATGGGATGAAGACAGACAGCAAGAGAGAGCAGCTGCACGTCAGAAGCTGGAGTAGCTTTGATGAGAGTGGTAAGTGTCACTTGAAGTAGCTTTTCCAAAAGGGAGAACCCTCAGGAGGGTTGCCTGGATTTCATTTTCTCCAGGACAGATCTCAGAACCCTGGAAGATGGTTAAGAGGGAGAGAGTTAAGTCCAGAGAAGAGAATCATTTCTTTTCTTAGAGCGGGCCTCCTCAGGAAGAGGGGCTGGGCTGTCCCAGAGGGAGATGTTACTGTAGGAACACTTGTCATCCCAGACAGACTATAGTAATTTGAAACCTGAGTTTTGACCTCTCCTAACATTTTCCTTCTGAGGTTTTCTTGTTTGTGTGTATCTGTCTAGCATATGTACGTGTGTGTGTGTATGTGTGTGTGTGTATGTGTGTAGACCAGGCATCTTCCTTGACCACTCTCCACCATGGTTTGAGGCAAGATCTCTCACTGAACCTGGAGCTCAGCTACTGAGTAGACCCGTTGGCTGATGAGCTCCTGAGATCCTATTGACTCCACCCCCCAGTGCCAGGGTTGAGCCTGTGCCTGGGGCACCCCCCAGTGTCACAGGTCTGCGACACAGGCCTCAGGCTTGAGTGGCAGGAGTTTTAGCTATTGAGCCATGGAGTAAGTTAAGAGTAAGCAAACTTAGCTACCATTAAACATTTAATGGAAATGTCTGCCCAAGGAAAGACAAAGGAAGAAGCAGGCTAGGGACGCTGGGTTGTCCAGTTAGGAGAATACTGAGGAGAAAGAGCTAGATCTTTCCAAGGAAAGCTGAGGGAACCAAGAGAACTGGGACCCACAGAAATAGCCTCAGTGGGGACAGATGGCTCTTCCACAAAACTGGGGGACCAAAGAACCCATTTTCTTTGTAGGGGACGCATCGGAGAGGGCTCAGAGCTCAGAGTCTGTTTATAATGAACAACTGTAGTAGTGGGGGCCGGTTGGCCAGAGAGAGCCATTAGCATCTATCACAAATCCCAGGACTCAGTGGAAACAGCTGGGCCTCTGGCACCAGAGACCCCCTAGGCAGAGAGGTCAGAACCATCACAACAGGAAACCTTAATGAAAGCTGAGCTCCAGCTCAAGGAGGAGCAGGTGGTCTGATGCTGAGTGGCACACACCAGCTGGGCTGGTGACTCAAGGGAGTATCAGGCAAGTCCTGGTCACAGAAGGAAAGCCTGACCCATCTGTCACCCTTGACTTCTCGTAGGAACAGCTGGGGACCCCAGGTAGGGCAGGCTCAGCAGGAACCCTTCTCAAAGAAAGAAAAAGGGCTGGGAGAACAGAGATCTTGTTCTCTGATACAGGGGCGATGGCTAGGTGGGTGGAGTGGTTAGGGCTCTTTCTGGGGATCCAAGAGCCAATGGTGAGTCTTGGTAAGATAGCACAACAGGGACATGCGGGCTTGCCACACGGGGAGTGTACAGGGGCCCTCATTCTATTGCATGGTCTCCAAGTGGGGGCTGGGCCTGTGAAGGTGTGAGGTGGGCCTGTCGCAGCCAACCTTGACCACCCCTTGGCAGCGGTGTGGTCAGCACTTATGAAAGTGAAGTGTCAGAGAGAGGGCACAGGTTGAACCACACCTCTCTCCCCGTGTTCACATGTTGAAGTCTGAACGCCCAGAACCCGAGAAGGTGACCTCATTCCGAGAGACGACCTCTGCCCGTTTCACACAGACTAGAATGGTTGTAGCGTAAAAGATGATCTGACGTGGCTGGCGTCTTCACAAGTCAGGGGAGCATGAGGAACCTCCATACTACATCCCATAATGTCGCCACTAACTTACATCCCCACCAATAGCACAGAAGATTCTTTTTCTCTCATGCGCTCGCCACCACACAAGAGAGGGCATTTTGAGTGTTAAAGACACCAAATAAATTGTAATTGTTCAGGCTGATGGGAATACTAGCCATCTTGATTTGATCAATCACGACATTCCTGCCTTGAAACGTCACATTGCATTCCATCCATAAGTACAATAATTATGTGTCAATCAAGGCAAGGGGGCTGGAGTTGTGGAGACGGAGACATGAAGGTGCCTTATGAAGATGAAGTCAGAGACTGGGGTGATGATTCTGCAAGCGGATGCCACGTTGGCTGAAAACCACCAGAATCCAGCCCAACACCTGGAGTAGATCCTTGTAGCCCTCAGAAGGAACCTAGTGACACCTTAATCTTCCTCAGACTTCTAACCCAAGACTATAGTTCTGTTTTTCAAGTCACAGGGTCTTTGGTACTTTGTGATGGCTTCCCACAAACCAAGACCCAGGAAGTGATGGTAGCCATGGTCTGTTCCAGCCAGAGCATGGACTACGTAACTAGAACCAGTGTCTTCCATGACAGACCATCGTGACAGAGGGTGATTAACTGATGTGTCCTTACTCGCAGACAGTCCTACACCCTCTACTTGACAGGCACAGATGCTCTTGCACAGGAGTAGCTTCTGTGGCAACCCGTCCCCCAACTTCCCCGGTGTGACTGCCTGCTCAGTACCAACAAAGTAGCATGGTTTGGTGAGGTCAAGCTCTTGGGCCACTGCAGTATGAGCCTGCCACGCTCCCAGGACAAACGTGTTCATGTAGGCCTCCCTGTGCAACCGGCCCAAATGTGCCCTCCTCAGGGAATACCCTTTATGGCTGTCCCAGAATGAGAAGCCCAGTTCTTGCTAAGTGTTCCTGTCTGAATCAGGAAGGGGCTTCCAGCCACAGGGATGAAAAAGACAAGTCTCAGGAAACTACACAGTGCATGGTACCTTTTCTATATTAAAGTATATGTGGTCAAAAACTTTATAAAACTTGACATTTTCTTCCCAGGTACACACACACACACACACACACACACACACACACACACACAAATAAAAAAATTTGGGTCTATCTCTGGGAAATAATCTCATCTCATTTCCTTTCTCTCTCTCTCTCTCTCTAAAGGTGAATGTGCTAGTGAATTATCTGTATAACTAAAAGTTAACTTTGAAAACAGAAAATTGAAAGGCAGCCCTTAGAAGTGGGATGCAGTGCTGTCTGGGCAGGAGATAGCACATGGAACTATTCCAAGTTATTTCCTCTGTGCAGGGGATTACGGTAGCAATGTGACCTCTGTCACGTGTGACACAACCTGTGTGGGTCCTCTCAGGCAATACCACACGCCGAAGCCTCATCCCATCAATGGGATGGCGTTGGAAGGCGGGGCCCTGGAGGTCTTCCCTGGAGAACCGGAAGGAAGAGGCCTCTGAGGGATTCTTTACTCTGTCTACCAAGTGAGGATGCGGTAAGAGGATTCTGGACTGAAAAGCAGGCTCTCCCAGACGTGGGATTTGCCAGCACCTTGACCTTGGACTTTGCAGCCCCAGAAGAGGGAGGAAGAATGAGCTTCTGTTGTCTCTGAGCCACCAGCTTGCAACATTTGTCTGAGCTGGCTGCTGCCACCTGCTCACTGAAACATCTGTATAGTCTTAGGGATTTTAAATATAAGCACGTACAGGTGTTGGCAAAGAATATCTAAGAGGACAGAGTAGGAAGTGATTGAAAAGAGATGGGCCAGAACAAGTACTTCACTCGGCACCACTGGGAGAGCCTTCAGGACGGAAGTTAGGTCTAGGTGGGGTTGCCACAGGCAGCCTGTGCAGGTTGGGCAGTCTCTACCACCAGTGGCGGTGAACGAACTGCTCTCACACAGCAAAGCCTGAGTTGGTGTGATGGAGGTCGTTTCCAGGAAAGCATTCCAGGCCCACTGGGCCTGCCACTGGGTTTTACCTGAGGAAATAGAACCTCTGCGAGCATACGGGTGGATCTCCCCAGGACACACCGTCTGAGATGGGTGGTGGTAACACTGTTACTAAAATTCTCCATTCTGTCATAGAGGGAGCTTCGCTGAGACTGAGCCTCTCAAAGCTGAGGGGAAATGGTGGGCTGCTGTCAGAGATGCCTGAGAGCACCCTGGGCTACTTGCCCAAGGTGCTGTTGGCTATCAGCTCTAGATGCTATGGAGTCTCGGTGGACACTGTGGGGCTGGTGGCTCTGGAAAAAGCTGGGCATATTTAAGCTATCTGTCAAACAGCGTTAGGTAGCTAGTGAGGTAGGGTGCAACCAACCAGAAGCCACCACAGAGAGGTCTGCTGCCCTTCCCCTTTGGCATCTCTCCCCATAAGGATGGACAGATGGCTGACTGTGGGGCTGACACAGGGTTGAGAGCGGAACCACCCTGACACTCTCATCCTTACCCTGGTACTCCAGCTTGAATCCTGGCCGGTTCTGGGAGTGGTCGCTGTGGAAGTACACGATGGTATCGTGGGATGTGGAGAGCAGGGAGCCCGGCAGCTCGCTCCCGCTGTACCTGCCCATCATGCGGCTGGTCTCGGAGGGGCCGCTCCGGATTTCTAAGAAGTCGTGGTTGGGCTCCGTGGAGAAGTTCAAAAACTGGATGTGAGCGCCTGGGAGACAAACAGAGGCAGACCGTGCTCGAAGCCACACAGCCTGTTTCGGGATGGCTGTCCCACTGAGACTTCTCCTTTAGGGCCCAGGGCCCCACCACCAAAGCCCCAACTCGGGCAGGTCTCCCAGGGAAAATTCTGAGCTTTTCCAATCTAGTCCCTCTTCTGGCCATCAGGGAGGATCAGAAAGACTTTTCATTCAGGGATAAATGGCACCGGCTATTTCTGAGTTCCCTCCCGAGTCTATTGGATTTCATGGGAACCAACTTGGGGGTCAACATTTGATTCATTTTGAATCATGTCTAATATCAATATAAAAACAGTTTTTCTAAGATAAATGTTTAGTTAAAAAAACAAACAATCCTCATTGAATCAAAGGGCACGCATGCATGACCTTTCTTGCTGGTATTCTCTAGAATCTTAGATGATTCAGAAGCACATGGCTCGGAGGTATATATTGTCACATCTGATCCTCCAAGAAATCAAATGAAGTTTACACTTTGGGACCTTGGTGGGTTAATCAAGATCTTGTAGCCTCCTGTCAAGCCATGTGGATTTAATTAAGCCCTTGGGGGTACGTATTTACATAAGCCACGGAGAACCGAGGGTGGGACAGAAACACTGATCTTTGTTTACAGACAAGGTTTTTCAAAAGTGGATTCCTCTGGGAAAATGTTCTCTGAGGAAACCTATTTACCAACTGTGAGAAATGCCCACGCATTACATCGTTAACTGAGAAGAATCAGGCAGGAAAACACAGACACTGGGAAGTAGGGAAATGTAGATGTCCAGTGTAATTTTTATATTTCAGAGCCTGGAAGAGTGCACACTCATTTGCTAGTAACACCAGCTGAGTGTGTGTGGTGGGCTAGGGTTAGGGTTAGGGTTAGTGTGTGCGGTGGGCTAGTGCTGTGCTAGGCATGGCTGAGGATGAGCCATCTCTGAACTGTTGCCTGGAGGGCTGTGCTCTCTAGTCCCTGCCTGTGCAGCCTCCCATGCTGGAGGACTCTGCAGCCTGTGTGCCCAACCTTGGGTTCTAGGAGTTGTGTGGAAAGAACAGGGCTGTGTTTGCCACCTAGCGGCAGAGGTATGTTATTGCAAAGGCTCTTTACCAAGAACTGTGTTCTAGACGAGGAAGGGGTGCTGGAGCCCACCTGAAAGGCTGGACCCGTAGCAGGTTTGTTTCTTGGAGATGGAGCACAGGCCCAGGGCTTAGAGACAGAGTGCTTTGGTGGCTGAACACAAGGACTCATAGAAGGTAGCACCCCATTTAAACTTGTGTTTGCCTGTGTGATACCCTTTCCTGTCTTTGTTGCTGGAGCTTCTTCAGGCCCAAGCTTGAAGAAAGAGCAACAGGGACTCTGGTCCTCTTTGCTCAGTGTCTCAGATCTGGACTCTGCCAGGGCTTCCAAAGTTGTCTTCCCTGCCCCCAGTTTCCTTCAGAAGATTGCACTAGATACTAGACTCCAGCCTGTGAGTGTCACCCCACTGCCCCCTCCCCTCCGTCCTGATTAAAAGAAGACCAGCTGGACCATTTCTTTCTCTCATCTCATGTGTCTCTCAGAAGACACATGTTGATTAAAAAAATCACCAAACAAGCAGTCTTCAGAATGAGGCTAGCACACTGGGGAGGTTCCAGGCCTGTGCAAGAATAATCCTCATGGGAAGGGGAAGGAGACGGATGGATAACACCCAATGGGGCGTGGTAGTTATCAGCAACGTTTTCTATGCGTTACAATTGGAGCTCATTACTTTGTAGAGTTGATTATGCTAATACAAATGTATAAGAAAGAGGAATCCCCAGGAAAATTCTTCTCCTAGGGATAGAGCACAATTGGCAGATGGACTCTCACGGACAGCCCATCGGCTCCCCGTCAGCACAAAGCCTGGACCTCTTTGGCACAGGTATCTGGGATTAAATTATATTGCGGGTACACAGTATATGAATTGCCAGCAATTCAAATTTGTACCTAGAGTAATGTCCTTCACAGACAACAGCCCCCACGCCTGGTGTATTCCTTCCCCCTCTCTCCCAATCTCCAGGCCTGCTAGAATGTGTCTATGAAGAATGCCAACTCAATTTCATATTGACCTTGGCTCAATTTAATTAGGATGATAGATGGGATAGGGGAGTTAAGAGCACAACTTGAGGGCTAGTCTCAGTAAAATGGATTTCCTTTTCTTTTATTCCAGGTAATTTCTTTTCTCTCTTTCTTTTTTTTTTTTTTAAATGGTCCTGCAGATGGAACCTTGTGCCTTTCACCAGGCAAGCTCTCCAACCCTGAGCTACACCCTCGGCACTAACTCTAGTTGAGTTTTGTCCTCTATACCCCTGGGTTTAGTTCGGGACTCAAATCATGGTAGCCCCTAAGCTTTCTTCTCCTTACACCTTTATCTCAGCCATTCCCCAAGACTGCACAAGACAGTAATAGACGAGGCCTTGAGAAGGACAGTGGCTGGGGCTGAGTTTATGCTGGGTTGGGCAGACAGCTACTTAACCCAGGCCTAGGTGGGAATCCCTCATCTCCTCTGGGGGCTGCAGACTCACCAAAGCCCACAGGCAGCAAGATCTTCCAGGAGCAGTCCATGTTACTGGGGTAGTTGCCTGGGAAGCCAGGGCTCAGGATCACCCCCTCCATCTCTTCCACTGCTCCCCCACATTGAGCTGTGCCAATGAGAGTAGTCTGGTTAGGTCATCAAGGAGAGGGCAGGACTATGCAAGTGTCAGAGCCACAGTGTTAAACATTTCCCAAGCCACAAGCCCCTTTGAGTATCCAGTGTTCTCTCTGAACATCTGTACACGCAGGTAAAAATTGAGCATGTAAACTCAGGACTGAAGCACAGCCAACGGCACCCAGGAATGTCGTCCTTGACCGTGCCCTTCACAGGCCAGTGACCTTATCAAGGACACGCAGGAAGTGACCAAGCTCTGCTCCAGGAGAAGTCCAACTCTCCCGTTCCTTATATGACAACCCAGCTTTCTCCCTTTCTCTCTCTTTCCTCTCCAATCCAGTCTTCTATGCCAACAGTCAAAGGACAAAGGAAAGAGAAGGGACTGGGACATGTTGCGTCCTCATTGTGTGCTTGCAACTTGCTAGGCTCCTTCCAAACCCATCTTCTATGGGGTAGGACCCTCTGCTGTCAAGGCTCACCAGGACCACTGCGAGGGAGGGTCTGGAGACATCTGATTTCAGGTTGTGTGGGGAGCCTCAGAAGCTGCTCAGCTGGAAGGCTATGGGGTCCTAGGGGAAGGTGTTCAGGGAAGGGAATGCCAGGGGCTGGCTGGCACTTCCTGGGCGCAAGATGGCTAGGAAGCACATCAGGATAGAATAGTACTGTCAGCCACGTCACAGATCCCATTTCACTTCCGGAGGGACTGTAGGTGAATGCTCCATGCTTACCCAAAGCTCACCAAAGTGGCAAAATGGTGCTAAGAACAGCACCTATCTCAGGGGCCTGCTCTGAGGAGGCTTGGGAAAGGATGTGCTTGACTTGGTGTAGGAGAGCTGATGCGTGCAGGGAACCACATGAGTGACGGCTGATCCTAGTACGGTTTTCTTGGTCAAGCCTCTGCAGTACATACCAGGCAAGTGCCTAGGCCCTAGGCCCTGTGGCGTCAGGCCACACATCTGGCCTGCTCTGTATATGAATGAAAACATGGAGCTGAAATGCTGTCATGCCAACGTGATAGTCTCTTGAGTCACTTACTTTCTGGGGGGGGGACAAGGGGTTACTTTATGATCAGCCCAGCTTTGGAGAACCTTCACATTCTACCTCTCAGTTCTCCTTAGCCATTGAAGAGAGGTTTCTGGGCTGGGGAAGATGACTCATTTGGTAGAGTACTTGCTGGGTAAGTGTTGAGGACCAGAGTTTGAAGGTCCAGCATCCGTGTAAGAACCAAGGGCAGCCATGTCCCTGTAATCTGAGTGCTGAGGAACGGGAAGAGGAGGGCTCTTAGAGCTGGCTGGCAGGCCAGCCTAGCTAAACAGGGGAGCTTTGCGTTTAGGGAGAGGCTTAAAAAAATAAGGAACGGAGAGATTGGGGAAGACATGCATAGGCACATAGACCTACACCAACAAGTGTACATAACACACACACACACAGACACATACACACACACACATATACACACACACATATACACACATACACACACATATACACACACACATACAGACACATGCACACATACACACACATACACACACACACACATACACACACACACATATACACACACACATACACACACACATATACACACACACACATACATACACACACACATACACACACACATACACACATACACACACACATACACACACACATACACACACACACATACACACACATACACACACACATACACATACACAGATACACATACACAGATACACACACACACACACACATACACACACACACATACACACACACACACACACACACATACACATACACACATACACACACACACACATACACACACACACATACACACACACATACACATACACACATACACACACACACATACACACACACACACATACACACATACATACACATACACACATACACACACACACACACACATACACACACACACACATACACACACACACACACACACACACACACACACACAGGCACACACACGCACACACGGCTGACAAATCCCCACTGGGGTACTTAGTAGACACCCAATTACTGTTTGTTTCTTGCCTTCTTGACCTGACCAAAAATCCCCAAGGGAAGCATCCCCGTCTTTCCTTGTGTCTGTTAATGTCCCCAGCATTGCCCTGCATGGGCTAAGCAGTGAAATCAAGTGAAGTCCTTGTTTTATGGTCAGCCCAGGACATTACAAGTGGCTTTATCAGTCTGTCCTTTGACAAAGTCATGGGATAAAAATCTAACGTGCCTAAAAATGGCTTCTGGGGTCTGGCTGGTTAAATGGGATCGCAGTGGTCCTCGTGAAGTTCTTAGGCAGGCAACCTTCTTGTGATTTTTCAGGTGGTGGGCAGAACCTTCTAGAAGTTTGGGCAGCTTTGAATGAGAGTTAGAAATTACAAAACCCTCCTTTAGAAACTACTACTGATTTGAAACAAATCCAGAATGTCAGAGTTTTTTTTGACTCGAACTTGAACTCGGCAACACAGCAGTGTGCTCTGATCCCTAGGGATTTGGACTTCAGTGGGTTTCGAAGTCAGGTTCTCTTACCAATGCAGAGGGGAGGGGGGTAGTTCCATCGACGCACAGTCCCTGGCATACAGGAGATGTGGGCGTGGCCCTGTGAGAATCAGAACAGGAGTGGGCTAGTGGCCCCCAGAGGCACAATTACACATATAACCCAGAGCAGGGGTTCCTCTGGGCCTCATGCTAAGGGATAAGACATACAGATACATAAGATCACCTTGGGATTTGAGGTAAGACAGAAGGAGAGATCTGGGGGAAAGACCACTTATTAACAGCCATTACTAAAGAATTCTCATTACAAGAGGTTTCCTTGTGAGTTTCCTCTAATTACTAAATTCCCTCATGGCTCTCAAAGGGAAATTAAATTTTCCCAAAGTCCAATCAAATCTGAGTATGTAGAAACACATTCCAGGCTAGATTGTTCAGAGTCCTTACCGTCAACCAAGTTTGTTTTTTGCAAGAACAGTTCCAGGAGTGGGTAGCCGTCCGTCCCCGGGGAAAATGGGGGCTACACGGTACTCGGTAGATACAGCTCTGATGGTACTGAGCCACCATCTCAGGGGACAGCTGCTCCCACCCTGGGGTTTTGGTCAAGAAGAGGTACCTGGAGGGCATATCCTGGCTCACACTGGAAAGAGACCACGTCATTCACCAAGTAGCGCTCGCCTGTCTTCACCCCGTTACTGGGTACAGCTGGTTCGGGACAGCTGCTCAGGCCCACCGCTAGATGGGATAGAGACGGGGAGAGAGGACGATGGACAAGACTGGCAGGTTAAGGTGACAGAGGCTGAGAGTGCTGTTGGCTGCCTGGGGTCCCAGGCTTGTGCCTTCCCGGGCCTCCTGGCCAGCGCTTGCCAATCTCTCCATCTGGCACACAGGGGAAGTTAGAAATGTGAATGTACTACAGAGGTTTATAAGATCAAAGCTGGGACAGTGCGGGTCATTTCGGGGACTTTGGGTGCTTTGTGCACCTACTGAGTTCAGCATCAGGACACCCTGACTGCAGACTCCCAGGCCTCTCTGCCTGAGCCCCTCCCATGCCCCTCTTGTACCTTCTCCACCCCACTCCCCTTTCTCTGATAAAGTATACAAATTGTATGTGACTACGCTGTGTTTGTCCGATGTAGCTGCCACTACTATTTGTGGATATGTATTGTGTTTTAACAAATGTTTGCACTTGTGTGACCCTTGGTCATCTGCCTAACATCAGGAGCTGACCCCATCCTGATCCCATCAGATCCTTTCATGTGCCCGTGGTTGAGCTCAAGGCACCCAGTGGTGTTACTTGCTCCTCATTCCAAACCTAACTCAGGCATGGCCTTGTGCTAAGCCTTGCCTGGCTAGTGTGCCTCCCATTCCTTTGTGCTTTGTAGCATTCTGAGTTGCATTGACTGACCTCCTGCCTCGGCATCTATCTGCCCGCTGGCCCAGGCTTTGTGCTTTTGAAGGCTTTGCACATGGCACATGGCACATGTGCCTGGCACATGGTTAGGTACTTCATGCCTCTTCATAATGCTCAGCTCTCTACTTGCCTGTGGTGGTTCAGATGAGGATAGCCACTATTGGCCTGTGTGTTTCGGTACTTGGTCTTCAGTTGGTGGAACTGTTTGGGAAGGATCGGGAGGTGTGGCCTTGTTGGAGGAGGTGTGTCACTGGGGGTGGGCTTTTAGGTTTCAAAAGCCCATGCCATTCCTAGTTAGTTCTCTCTCTGCCTCGTGCTTGTGGATCAGATGAAGTCCTCAGTCAATGCGCCTGCACCATGCCTGCCTGCCTGCTGCTGTGCTTCCTATCATGATGATTACTGATTTGCCCTCTGAAACTGAAATCCACCATTAGACACTGTCTTCTATAGGTTGCGTTGGTTATGGTGTTTCTTCACAGCCACAGAAAAGTAATCAAGACACTGCCTCCGGTGGAAGCCACCATTCCATTCTTTGAAGCAGTGCACTGCCATCTGCAAGTACAGACCCATGAGTGCCCTAACACGCCTTCATTTTCCTGTATCCCTTCAGTTGGATTCTGGGATTCAGAGAGGACTGGCTCATTTGGATCATCTCTGATCCTACCAAAATCTATCAGAAATCCTAGCAAGATCCATCAGAGTCCCTGATGTGTTGGGAACACCCAGTGGCTAGCCGCTGAGAGTCAGAGCATCAGTTACTGGTGCCCACAGGTTCCTCCCTGTATCTCATGTGGGAGGGGAGCAGGGCCAGGAGGAAAGCCATCCCCCCCGTCAGAAACCTGTTTCTTCTCCCAAAGGCACAGTTACAGTTCTTGCTATTCAGGGATTAGATCAGTGACCAGAGGGAATCTTGTAGCTGACAAGTGAGACTTTGAGTGAGGGAAGGAACTTTGAAGAGTACTGTATCATCACACATCAGAAGCCAGTTTGCAGGATCAGAGGAGGGAGCACCTCCATCTTTAAATCCCAGGTTATCTACTGTGGCCGAGGCTGATGCAAAGCTCTTTCCACCCAGGTTCTAGGGGGAAATGGCTTGACTTCAGTGGTTCCTGCCTTTATCGAGAGGGTTTTAGATCTCCTCGAACCCTTAGCATCTTCCTCTGGTCAGTGGTAAGCTTAAGTGGGAAGGAGTGGGTACAGCTCAATATAGCCTCCGCTGAGGGCAGGGATCCAGCCACCATTTGTTCCCGCCCAGAAACCCACACACAGCCATAACTGTGGATTCTCACTTTTGTATTCCAAGTGGAAGCCGGCAGCAGACACACTGATGTCAGAATAGAAGTGGAGGTAGAGCTGGTTGGAGGTGCTGTTCAGGAGGGCGGGCACCGTCGTTCCTGGACAAGAACACCAAGGGTCATTCGGGCCTACCATCCCCATACCAGACTCTTACCTTGTTCCTCTGCTTCTGCTGTCTGCTGCCATTCTGCTCCCAGGGCCCCCACACATCCCCAGTTAGCAAACTTGCTAACTGGCAAATGCCAGGTAGTCAATGGACCCGGGGAAGGAAGCCATGGATGAGCAGTTCCATAGGCCTATGCTGGCTGGAGGGATGCTCCTCAGATGGTGAGAGGGTTGTGAGTCTGGTCCCTACTCAATCGTCCTCAAAGGGATTCCATCACATACAGTCATTGGGACAACCCATCAGGGCAGACAGTTTATGTGGACCTGCCCGGATCATTTTTTTCTATCTCAGCACCATGGCTCTCTGGGCTTGGCAGATTCTAGTAACTTCCTGGCCCTTGGGAAAAACCACAAACCATGCTCTGGTGCTTGCCTGCAACTGGATGGGCAATGGGGAACACACTTTGGGGAAAAAGTTGGGTTGTTCCTTAAGAAAATGAGATGATAGTGCTTCTATTTCTAGATATAGGCTCTGGGGAGACGGGCGACATGTGAGACACCCCAGCCCTAGTCTCAGTGGCTCCATAATGAAAGTGACACACACACATCCACCGAGTGACTGGTGTGTGAAGGGATGGTCTACCCACACAGCACAGTGCTGATTCGAATCGACACTGGGAGAGCCCTGAAAACATATTGGAGCCAGACAGGAAGCCTCACGGTGTGAGATTTCATTTGTATGAACTGCTTGGAACAGGACAAGTCCATGGGGGTTGAAAGGTCAGTGGTTGCCGGAGGCTGGGGGCGGCTGAAGGGTAGAGAGTGAGCGCAGTCGGTGCTTGGTTTCTTTTCAGGGCAACAGAAATGGTCTGGGGTTAGTTAGAAGTGATGGTTGTAGATCACTGTTAATATACCATACTTCACTCAACGGTGCTGATGGTGGTAATGATGACAATGATAGTAGTGATGGTGATGATGATGGTGATGATGGTGATGATGGTGATGATGGTGATTATTGTGGTGATGATGGTGATGATGGTGATGGTGGTGGTGATGATGGTGATGGATGATTATGGTGATGGTTATGTTGATGGTGATGATTATGATGAGGATGAGGATGATGGTTATGTTGGTGGTGATGATTATGGTGAGGATGATGGTGATGATGGTGATGAGATAATGAGGTGATGATGGTGATGGTGAGGATGATGATGGCAGTGATTATGGTGATGATGATGGTGATGATGTCTACCACAACCCTCCAAACGAAAGCCCTGGATGTTCCCATCTTACCCGAGAAACTCCCCAGCATGGTCACCGTGTTATCCGCTCCGTCAAACACTTCCAGAGAGTCCCAGTTCTGTTCTGTGACAAAGCTGATGACCTGAATCTAGAAAGACAGAAGGACTGAGTTATCAGTAGCACAGCTCAAATGCCCCCATCCTTTCTTTTCTCATGGGTGATTCAATTGATCAGACACCTCCTCTGAGCCTGATCCTGGGCTGGCTCCTTCCCGTAAAAGTAAGATGTGGTCCATACCTATCTCGGGAGCTCACGTCTGGTGGGGAAGACAGACATGAAATATGTGATGTTGGACAGACGGACACTTAATGACACCTCAGAAAGTTGGATTGCTTTAGTCCAATTGGATTTTTCCCCTGTCTTTTTATTTTTGGGAGATAGGGTCTCATGTAGCTCAGGCTAACCCTGAATCACTATGTAGCTGAGGATGACTTTAAATTTTTAATCTTCCTCCCTCTGCTTTCCTGGGAGTTGTGATAACAGGCATACACTTGGTTTATGTGGTGCTGGGATTGAACACGGAGCTTTGTGTATGTCCAGTAAGAACTCTACCAATTGAGCCACCTCTCTGTCCTCTGTTTACATTTGGAACATTCTTTGAGCTTCCTACTCCCACTGGGTGTGTGCAATTCTGGTCCTGATTACTCCATTGGCCTGGCAGGCTCTGGATCCTCTCCTATTTCTCTTTCTGTGTTGCTCTTACCCTGGGCACACTTTATACATCCCAGGAGCCACAGGTGGGTGCCTGGCTGTTCTCCCTGCCCTGCTTGTACTTGGGGGTCCACTCTTTCCCCATTCATCAGCAACACCCTTTCCCTCTTTAACAATCTCAGAGAAATGCCTCAAACCACTTGAAAGTCTCTCCGAGAACCCACATAATTCACATTCCAGCTGCAAGTCCTCCTTCTTCCCTGGGCCCTCCTGGCTGGGTGGGGCAAGTTCTCACTGCTCATTCTCCTGAATGAGCTTTCTCACCCCCCATCACCACAGAGATGCTGTGGTCTCTTGTTTGGGAGGGATGCCCTCCCATCTTCACTGTGCCTCCAAAGCCACAGGGACAAGGGCGGAGCTCATTTCTCCTTCCACTTCCACCTGGGCTCAAGGGCCAGCAACAGCCAGGACCTGTGGTCAGCCAGTCAAGTGAGACGCCCCCCTCGCTCCTACCTGGATGCCAGCGCCTTCGGGGACCACGATCTTCCACACACAGTTGAGACTGTTGAGGTAGGGCTCGGGGAAGCCGGGGGACAGGATGGTGCCCCTGCGCTCAGTGAGGTTGCCACCACACGGCACTGGGAGAGACGGGGATGGTCAGAGGCTCCTTGGCTCATCTCCATGGTGCTTTCACAGGAGCCTCTCTGTGGGCTTCCCTCAAGGCCTTGGGCCTCTGCTGGGCCTTCTCCTCGGTTAGCTTCTCTTACGGCTTTTGGTCCCATTTCCCTCAGGATCTCTGGCCTCTGCTGGGCCCTCTCCATGTGCTGGTCTCTTCCCTGACCCCCAGGACCACTTCTCTTAGGGCCTCCAGTCTACTGTAACTCATTCTGGTGCTGGTTTCTCCTCTAGATCCCCAACCCCCAAGTCTCACCACCTGTAGGATCCCTAGCCTCTGCTGGGCCTCCTTCCCATGCTGGCTTCCCACTTTGGGAACTCCTGCTCTCAGGCTTCTTGGTGACTTGACACCAATCAATGGATCTCCAGTGACCTGTATCTGCTCTTCTCCGCACAGATATCCCTCTCCAGATCTCCTTCCCCTCTCTGTATTCACACTGTGCTGCAGAACCAGTTATGTGGCCTGAATGGGACATTCTCCTTAGGTGCTGTGTGCCTTGAGGATGTCTCTGATGATTGGCTGAGTCCCTCAGGGAGAAAAGTCTGTCCTAAGTCCTTTCTTCTCTCCATTTCTCCTTCCCCTTTCTCAGTCTTGGCTACCCAGTCACTTACCCACACAGGTCGGTGCAGAGACATTCCACTGGGCCAAAGCCCCAGGTACAGGGAGGCACTCGATTTCTGGGGACCCCTGCAGGGCATAGCCTGAATTGCATTCGAAGCGAATGATGGCCCCCACAGAGAAGTCGCTGCCCAGTCTCTTGCCATAGCGAGGTTCTGGCACAGAACTGCACTGCGTGGCGCTGGTTCTGGGCACCGCTGTGGAGACAAGGGCACTCAGGGGGCAGGCCCCACCCCTGTAGACACCAGCCCAGAGATGCATGCAGGGCAAGACTGGAGGGGGCCCTGGGAGCTCAGGGTATACTTCCAGGCTGACATAAGCACTTTCCAGGGCAGGGCCCATTTTGAGGAACATTTCTGGGCTTGATGTCGTGGCACAGCTTCTGGGAATCATGATGGGCAGTGAGAGCCCCAGGGCCCAGATGTTTTGGGCTCAGAAGTGTTCTTTGCTTCCCTAGTGATACATCTTCCTTACCAAGGAGGGTCTGGTGCTCCCTATCAGCAGCATAAGTCCCCCCTCCTTCACTCTCTGAGGTACCACCCTGTTCACTGGCCTCTCTTAAGCCCCTGCCTAGGGTCTGCAGCTGACTTGAGCATAATGGTGGCTTGTGGGAATCAGGAAGGGTTCCCCTTGTGGTGGGATTGCCCCTGAACAGGAATATTCCTGTCCTCCAGGGCAATGGAGAGTAAAGCAGGACGGCTGTGCTCAGAGACTGGTACCCTTAGCAATGTGGCCATTGCTGGACAAAGGTAGCCAGGATTTGGCAGGTAAAAGCATGGGTGATTCAAGATCCCGCTGGGTCTTAGAGACCCGGAACGACCACTGCTGGCCTGCCTGGTTGTGGGCTCTTTCAATCTCACCAGCCAGGCATCAGTATTACGCTCGGTTCATACGCGAGTGAATGGTAGCTTTAAGAAGGAATGGCTGGCGTCCACCTCCCTGGTAAGAGCCTGTCTTTGCCCCATCCCTTCACTATGCTCCACGAGGTAAGAGGACTGGGGTGGAGTCCCCAGCACCATCAGAGATGTACTAGGCCCTGGGTGGGGGCGGGGCACTTGTGGGGAGTGGGGTGAGAGGAAAGGACTTAACTTCCCACGGGTGGTTTCCTTCCAAATTCAACATAGGATTTAGCCCAGAAACTGTTGTTTGGGTAAAAAGATGCATACAATTGAATGATTATCAGGCAATTGTCCCCCACATTTAGTAATCGCCCCACCCACAAATCCTCATAGGGAGGTGCAGATGGGAGGACAAAGATCTCTGTTCCTTGGGGCACAAGGTCACTGAGATGACTTCCGACCCTCCAAGGCCCACATCCTCCGTACCTTGGTAGACAAAGTGGAACCCCTTGGCGGGCGCTTGGCTTTTGGCACTGAATTTGATGAGAACTTGATTGGAGGTGGCCAAGGGCAGCGACTCTCCTGCCGGGAGGAGCGAGGAGGAAGGGAGACAGTGAGCAGACAGAGTCTGGGCCCAGAAGGAGGGGCAACCCTACTGACACAGTGACTCCTTCCATATTCTAGCACTAACCGCAGCCTAAGGCACAGCCTGCACCCAGAGTGGGAAGCTCGCGGCTGGCGGCTGGCAGAGCTCAGGCGGCAGAGTGCTCGCCTAGCAACGCACAGAACTCTGGTTTCGGTTCTCCAGCACCACACGAACTGGGCCAAGAGGCCCCACCTCTAATCTCACGCTTGGGAGGTAGAGGCAGCAGGATATAAGTTAAAGGTCGTCCTCCATCCTCAGTTACATAGCATACCTGAAGCCATCCTGGGCTACATGAAATTCTGTCTCAAAAAAAAAAAAATAGAGATGGTTTTACATGCACACTCTCCCTTGGTCTGCAGTCACTGTGAAGCCGGTATGGCAGAGCTCAGCACCCTCACTTACAAAGCAAGATGATGAGGAAGCTTGGAAAATTGCATGACCTGCCCAGAAAGGGGAAAGCTGCTAAAAATGTAAAGATTTATGGGGCTGGAGGGAATGGCTGTTACCATGCTGGCTGGAAGTTTACTTGGGAAAGTGAAATCAGACTGATTAAAAATAAATACATAAAAATCAGACAGTGGTTTGTGGGAAGGAAGGAGGTAAGGCCATCTGAAAGCCCTGGCCTTTCCCTGACGCCCCTTGAAGTGATAGAGATGCATGGCTCAGGCTAGCACACCTCTGACAGCAAAAGGGAGTGCTTGCCAGGACTCTGAAGGGGCAGCTCGGTGGATGCTGGGATTGTTTGGGGGGCATCCCAGGAAGGGTCGTCCTCCAACCCACATCGTGCAGAAGACAGGGAAAGCCTGTATGGACACTTGGAACAGAGGAGAACAGCTGTGGGCAGCAGAAGACAAAGGCTTGGGTCTGCCTGGTGTGGTACAGATGGGTGAAGGCAGTGCAGCACTGGCTGGACCCACGGCTGTGGAGCACAGCCCCGTTCGTCCCTATCTTCCTGTGGAAGCCCAAGCAGGATGTGGTGGTGGGTACTGGCATGACCATTCTGCATTCTGCCTCTTTGTGACCTTGGTGACCCTTGACTTCATCTTCTAAAGGAAGTGGGAGTTACAGAGGGACAGGCTGTGTCCACCAGGGGGAGGGTTGGAGTTCAGCCCAGGAGGGAGTCATGGAGAAGACTTGTGTTGCTTCTAGAAAGCCCCTTGACGCCACCAGCAACAGGGAGCAGAGAGAGCCTTTGGCTCAGCACACTTAGGTTTACGTGTGGCCTGGAATCATTTATCCTAGCTAAGAGTCATTGTCCCATATAAGTTCTGACTGCTGAAACAGAAGAAATCTGGGGGAGACAAAGTCTCCCTGTCTCCATTGTCAAGGCCCTTCCCAGCTCTACCTCTCAACAGAGGTGAGCAGAGTGAGCCACACTCCCGACTTCCTGTCTGACATCTATGAATGAGGGCCCCAGGGATGGCTGGCAGAGCCCAGGTGACTTCAGTCCCGGCCACACACGGACTCCTTTCTCCTGGGGAAAGCACAGAAATCACTGGCCATGAGAAAACTTCTACGGAAAGGGGCCACTGAGAGAAGTCAGAGCAAATCTTTCAGGTGAATTACAATGGAGAACGGAGTGAAGGTTTTTGGCCCTGGTTGCACAAGGTTAAATGGAGCATGGCATATGCAGTGCCAGAGGAAGACACGGCAGAGGGAGGCGCTGAGTTTCGTGGAAGGGAGGAGACCCTTGCTCTAACGTTGTGGGAGGGGCATCCTGACACGAGGCTTGTGGGTTGTGCCGACATCCGGCAATGGTATGGAGGTGAGAAGTGGGGAATTCCAGAGAGGGAAGGGAGAAGATCCCAAGGGAAAGAGTTTAAGGATTCCTCGCCAAGTTGGGGCTCAGACTGCAGCAGCTTGCCAAGTACCAGATATGATGAGTGAAAGCTTAATCTAGTGGGCTGCTTAATTTCCTAAATAAGAAAACATGAACGCCCCGTGGATGGCAAAGCAATGGTGATTCACAAGGACTGAGACTCGGCTTGGATCCCAATTTGTCTGTAACATGAGATGTGGGAATAAGACGAAGCAATCTGTGCAGTTTTTTTTTTTTTTTTTGAGAGAAAGAGTGTGACCTGAAATTTGATTTGCAAACTAGTTGGTGTTTACGTGATATGTCAGAGGAAGACATTTGTACGTCTGCAAGGCGACAGAGGCAGGAACGTGGTTCTGAGCCCCATCGAAGGAAAGAGATAAAAGAGAGAAGCCAGGACCCAGCAAGGATGAACCCTGCTAGGGAAGGATCACTAACCCGAGATGACTCTTGACAGTGGGGTCATGGCCAAAAGCCAATGTCAAAGCTTATCCTTGGGTGAGAGGTTCGTGATTTAAAAATAATTACTAAGACCATTAGCACAAAAGCCCAAGTGTGCAAATGAAAAGTTGAAAACTAGACACGGGCCCAGTATGAATGGAAAAGCAAGGGAGTTATCTCCCAAACCACGAACCCCAGGGAGAAGGAAGCGGGCTACAGACACCAGCACGAATACTTCACCTGGAAAAGGTAAGCAACCCTGTTCTCAAAGGAAAAGGAAACTCAGAGGAAACATCGACCATTACTGTATCAAACACGAAGCCACAGCAACAATGCTGAGTAGAGTCTTTAAGTATTTCTCAAACCCAACACCCCTTGATCACGGGGGAGAGGCACAATTTACACTTTGTGTGAGTGTTTCCCTAAGTGGGGAATCAGACGTGAGTACCCCTCCCCCCTCACATCTGCTCCTACTTGCCATTCCTTCATTCTTTCATTTGTCCTTCCTTTCCTCCGTTCCTCTCCCTCCCCTTTCCTTTGCTCCTTTCCATTTCTATTCCTTTTCTTTCTCTCCTTCTTTTCTTGTCATTTCTCCCTCTTCCCATCCCTCCCTCCTTCCCCTCTTCCTATTGGCTTTGTACACCTGTATCTATATCCATATAGAGGTCCTAAATACATGCCCGCGTATGCTTATCTACGGGTCATGTTCCTTCACGTCTACACCTTTAGATGCAGTCGGTCATCAATCCTCTCTATCATAAACTAAGCAATGCTCAGAAGGTTAGATCAAAAGAACACAATAATCATCTGTCTGGCTGTCTATCTGCCTGTTAGTATGTGTATATATATATACACACACATACATACATACTATATATATATATAGAGAGAGAGGGGGGGGGCATCTTACTGCCTGGAACTCACTCTGTAGACCAGGCTGGCCTTGAACTCACAGAGATCCCCCTGCCTCTGCCTCCTGAGTGCTGGGATTAAAGGTGTGAACCACCATGCCAGGCTTATTTTATTTTCTTGAGACAAGGTCTCTCACTGAACCTGCAGCTTGGGAGCCAATTATCCTCCTGTCTTCTCTTCCAGAGCACTGGGGCTACAGGTGCACACACTACCATGCATGGCTTTCTATGTGTGTGCTGAGGATTCGAACTCAGGTCCTCATGCATGAGCAGCAGGTGCTCTTACCTATAGTCATCTCTCACCCAAGAAGAGATATTCTTTTTAATTTTAATTAAAAAGGATTTTTAGATTTATTTTATATGATTTTTTTTTTGGCCTGCACGTATGTATGTGCACTATGCGTGTGCCTTGTGCCCACAGAGGTCAGAAGATGGTGTCTAATCTCCTGGAACTGGAGTTACAGATGGTTGTGAGCAAATATGCAGGTGCCAGGAATCGAACCTGGGTCCTCATCAAGTGCAACAAGAGATCTAAATCACTGACCCATCCATCTCTTTAGCCCTGGAAGAGACATCCTTAACTCTTGGGCAAAAAGACTATCACCTGTTAAAGTAGCCCACTGTGAAAACAGTGTATATCAAAATGAATGGCACGAAGCCCAAATGAGCACACCACTGTAAGCATGTGTGTTCTTGCATGAAGAACAGTATGACCCACGCTCTTTGCTCAGGAAGTCAGGGTGAGAAGAACACAGTAATTTGAAGAAGCAACAAAGGAGAGAATTTATGATATAAAAGCAGTTTGGCTAATTGGAAAGTAACAAACTCCACAGAAGTACTGATCAATCGTAGCAATAAGAATTTCCCAAAGCAGCAAAACTCCATAAACCTCTGGCACAGCTAAGCAGAGAAGGGACCACGAACGCAGCGCTCAGTGCCCCAGAGACAGGGAACATGAGCACCGGAGCAAGGGGCATTAAAAAACCATCCTCGCATGTTACATAAATGATATCGCTAAAGAGAAGAGAAAACTATGAAATGAACTGCATCAAAAGATAAAACATCGGCATTGAAATTAAAGCAATATGCCTGGATAGACCAGGAACTATGGAAGGAAATCAAAGAAAAACCACTGACGAGGAAGAAAGAAGACAATGAAGCAAATTTATTTGCCAATGGTGACGCTTCTTGCCCTGCAGTCAGGAGTTAGTCTGCGATGGGACCACTGTTGAGAACAGCTCATTGGCTTTAATAAGAGGAATCTACTCCGAATGCAGTCTTAGACTTGACTAGCAAAGACTAGCTAGAATCACAAAGGGAGGAAAAGAGCTCATTTATAAAAAAAGAACAATAAAGACTGCTAGAAACCTCCGAGATAACTTGGGAATAAAGTTAACAACAACAACAAATCACTTCTGCTTAAAGGAAAGTGTCAGCCTCACCATCAGAGTTTCCAACTGATACATGGAGGGCGGGTCATATTCGGGGAGAGGAACAAGTATTACTATAAAGATGTATGCTCTCTCCAACATAATCTATGTTTTGTGAAATCCTAGAGGTAATTCTTATGTATTTTTTTTCTTGTTTTGCACCAGTGTCTCATGTAGCCCAGGATAACCCTGAACGTGCTATGTAGCCAAGGATAACCTTGAACTTCTGATTCTTGGTGAGTGTTGGGATCATAGGCCTGCCTATTGTGCCTGGTTTATGTGGTGCTAGGCCTTGGACGTGCCTGCTTTGGTGCATGCCAGGCCAACACGCTACCAGCTGAGTTATATGGCCAACCCTTAGGCATTTTTTTTAAATTGATAAAATATTTCTAGATAATTTTTGGAGACAAAACTAAGCAAGAATGGCCAATTAAAAAAGTTATAACAGCTGGTTGTGGTATTGCATGTCTGAGGGTCAGGAGGATGAGGGATTTTAGGATAGCCTGGGCTAAGTGGAAAGACCTGCCTCAAAAAAAAAAATCAAATAATGATCACAGGAATAGATAGGACCATACTTTTTAAAGCTATTATGACAGAGCTGGAGAGGTGGCTCAGTCGTTAAGAGTGGTTAAGCTTTTGCAGAGGACCAGAGTTCGGTTCCCAGCACCCACATGGCAGCTCACAACATATCTAACTCCAGTTCTAGGGGATCCGATGCCCTCTTCTGGCCCCTTTGAGCACTGCCTACATGCAGGCACTTTCATACATGCAGGTAAAACACACATACGCATAAAATAAAAATAAATCTTTAAAAAAGTTATTACGACACCAAGTACCATTACAGTTTTGTCATAACCAAAACCCGCACAAGAAGAAATATACACTTAGAAGAAATAGATTGAAACTATAGGAAAAGGCCCAAACACCATAAAATTAGAATATGTAAATTTGGCGCTTTGAAAATTCTATTAGGACAACCAATTAATTGGTTTGAGTCTCTGCATCAGATAAAAAGTCGAAATAAAATCTAGGGCCATTAAGGCAAAGCAACAGACCTGGAGAGAAGAAACGGAAAATGGAGGGACGCTCATCTGCTTTGTATACAAGCAAAAGAGTAAACGGTGAAAGAAAGATCCATTTGATATCAAGGGGCATTTTAATTTTCTGATACCAAAACATACCCTGAAGAAAATTACATGGCAAATGGCAAACTTGAGGGGAAAAGCTTTTTATAGTGCATAAGATTCCTATGGTATTGAATTTTGCCTGTAGCCGTGTGGGGCTCTACTTCATGAATTAGAAGAGGGGGGCTGATAGAAGAATCGACACAACTTTGCAGCAAGGATGCATGGGCCAAGAAACACATTAGAAAAAGGATCACCCCCTCATCAGCAATAAAAAAGGCAAACCAGAAAATGATATACTATTTACACATTTCTAATTGGTAACTTTTGTTTTTTAATTTCTCACTTTTGGAGAACAAAGCTGCACGATCTTTCTATTGGGGCTAACTGACAGTCTCTACAAAAAAGCCTCAGTGAACTCACTGTATTATTTAACTCAGCCGCTCCTAGATATGCTGAGGCGCAGTCAGGGGAATGTATAAAGATGTATGTATAATGCAATGAGTTACTATTCATAATGCAGAAGCAAGCTAAATGCGCAGCACTGGGGAATTTGTTACATAAATCTTAAATAACTAGGAGAAACTACTAAGAAGCATTAAAAATCCCATTATAAAAGAGATACAGAACAGCAAAGGAGAGTTCATGATGAGTAATCACAATGAAATATATATACTGCTTTATTCAATAAAATATGTAGAAGTCTGTCTAAGTAGATCTGAAGAGTAGAAGGACATACATTCCATCCAGGTAATCATTCACTCTGAGCGTTGTTTATTTAAAATTCTCCCTTATGATGATTTTGGTTTGGCCCCCAAATTTTCTACAATTCATTGTAGAAGACACAACATGCTTATAGTGAATAGAAAAGATGGGGTCCGGGTATGAGTCTGCAGTGTGCGTGGGTCCTCTGTGATGTGCTGCCCTTCTGATGTGGAAATGCTGCAGCAGATTATAAGCCAGCACATGTTTGGCCACGATGCATATATGGCCTCACTGATGACAGTAGTCTCAGGATGTCCCAGCCTCCTCTTACCGCCTCCCCCTCTCCACCCCTCCCCAATCCCTAGCTGGCCCTGGGTACCTGTGTGAGAGCCCGAGAGTGAGCTGAGGAGTCGAGCGTGCTGGCTGTAGCCGTCATGGACCTCCACTATGTCGTTGAGGGCTGTATGGAAGAAGGCAAACTGGCCAAACACCACTGTGGAGGAGACATGGCATGGAAATATCAGTGCAGAGGGCAGGCAGGCTGCCAAGGGGTGTGGGGAGGGGGTGGGGATCTGCTGGCCTTAGGCCAGGAGGACTTGCTGGTGCAGGGGCAACAGTTAGCAGGCCTTTCTGCTGCAAGGGTAGCACACTGACAACACAGGCACAGGGACACAGACAACTTGGGAGTCCCTGGCTGGTCTTCTCCACAGGGGTCAAGGCAACATTCACACCTGCGCCCAAGATCATGGCAGTGGGGGTACACTCAGTCTTATTCTTTACTATTGGACAGTTGCTGCAGCTACGTGAGGACTTGAAAGAGCTTCTGGTACATTCCCCACTCCTCCCTGATCTCATGAGCCTATGATCACCGGCTTTTTCTTCAGATTCCCAGCCAACCAGGTGAGCCCCTGGATACCAGCTCTTGGGCAGTAAGAGGTACAAGAGTGGGGAGCAGCAGCCTGGCACCGAGGCAGGAACAAAAGTCTACAGAGTGGGCAATATTTCCACTCTACTCTCCAAAGAGGGGATGTGACATTCACCCAGCACCCATTGGGTGCCAGCGACCACACTGGCTGTGTGCATTGTCTTCTTTGACTGTGACTTTTCCAGAAATTATTCATATTTTGTAGACCAAGAAGCAGAGGCTCAGTGGTTAAAAGAGTTCCTCAGACCATTCTGTTAATTTGAGAAAGGACCCCCATGTACTCAGGCCTCTATCTGGGAATAACAGGGGTGTCCTTAGCTTTCTTCTCTCTGTCAGTCAGTGCTGAGGGGTGGGGTCACTGTGGAAATATCTCTTATCCACCTGGACTTCAGCCGTCTCCAAGTTGGCCTGGTGCACTGTGGGCAAGAGACGCATAGGTCCCATCCTGCTTTGGCTCAGAAGCTTCAGCTCATAGGAAGTGTGGCATGTGTGTTTGTATGTATGCTTATGTGAATATGTACTGTACATGTATGTTGCATGTATTTTCTTTAGGCCATACATTGTGGATGCTATGTATATGCTATGTATGTCTGGAATATATTGTGTTCTGGGGCAAGAGAGGGAGGGACTCAGGCCATGGAGTTAACTGCTTGATACAAAATAGTCTGAAGTGCTGAATGTTGCAGCCACCTAAGTAATATGGCTCTTGACTATGGGCCAGGGAGGAGAGGAAGAACATGGGGAAAGGGTTATTTCTATACCCTGAAAATGGGCACAGCACTGATGACAGGGGTCTGCAGTCCCACAGAGGTGAGCAGGACACACAGAGTTCCTGCTTTCCTAGAGTATGCATTTTAGTGTGTCTTCCTACCCAAGCGCACATTTAGCAAACAACAATCTCAGAGATTATTATTTAACTCCCAGGATAATGGGGCAGCATGGTAGGGCAAGGCAGGCTACTTCTGAGAGAGGACTCTCGGGCAGCATGATGCCAGCACACTGACACCAAGAGGCCAGAATGCCCCTTTGCCCCTCTCCCTCTGCCCTCTGCCCTCTGCCCCTCTGCCCTCTGCCCCTCTTCCTCTGTGCTCTGCCCCTCTTCCCTCTTCCCTCTGCCCTCTGTCCCTCTTCCTGGGCTTCACTGGCAAAGAGGAACTACCTGGAGCATAGCCTCTTAGCAGCCAGTGCCCATGGATAGCTTTTTGCTGTGACACTGGTCTGGCTTGGGGTGGGTTACTGGCAACGAATGTGCTGGGGCCTGCCCGGCAGTTGACAGCCGTCCAGAGAGAAGATAAAGAATAGGTGAAGGGAGATTGAGTCAGAGCCAGAGGTTGGGAGGGTCTTGCAGCTCTGACTGCAGCTCTGATTAACTTCTTTATACAGATTTCACAAGACAAAGACAAACTCATGGTTTCCAAGGGGATACATATCATAGCATTTTGTAAGTATCTGAGCCTGATCAGGTGAGCCCCCAAGCCTTGAACTATGAATAATAAAACTTTGGTGGTTAAAAAAATCCTAACTCAGCTAAAAGCCTCTGCAGCTAACTTGCTTTTATGATCTCTATAAAAATATGTTTGTATATGAGAATTCCTTTTGTTCCCTAGTTAAGTAACCTCATGTAACCTGGTATAAGCCAGTCTTCTTACAAATGGAAAACCCTTATGCCTCTTTCTTTTTCTTTTATATCATACTACTATGTAGGATAAAGGTTGTTTTAGCCAATTTAACTAGTTACTAAGTTCCTTTTTTTCTGGGGGCATGCCATACACAGTCTCCCATCTCATAAGCTACATATCCAGGAAACTCTGAGTGTACATAGAAGGAGGTCACGTCTTCTGGCCAGCTGGGGCTTTTCAGCTTTTCTCAAGTTTACATTGCCCTGATTGCCTGCTTCTGTGTTTGTTCAGGGGTAGACGTACCACGAAGATACTGGAACCATAGCCTCATAAAGAAATTCCCAGTGTCTTTGTGCTTATCACAGTCTCCAAGGTTTAAGTACGATTCCTGAGTAAGGTCAGATAAAGCTAATCCTCTGAAGGCAGAAGGGGCTGTAATGATTAGGGATTTCCCAAAGAGACTCAGAAATAATTGTCTTGGGTAAAGACATAAACAAATCATAATGTAAAAAGTCTAACAATGCAACACGTAGAGACCAAAAGTAGGAGAGAGCACGACAGCACAACACTCAGCCCAGCTTTGCTGCAACTGTGTCAAACAGCTGTGCTGGCTTCATGACTCCCACTGTTTCCACTGGTCATGGCTGTGCCAGCAAAGGACTGTGCTCCTTGTCATGGGGTGGATTGAGGCACAGCACTGCATGCCAGCTATGAGGAGTTCATAACTTTGCCCAGTGGAATCCTGAGGACCTAAAGCTCCTGTCTCAGTGGGAGGTGGTGTGGTGTGTGCACACATAGCTAAGAGTGTAGGCGCTGGGGCAGAGCTAAGGGTGGGGATGAGACTGGGAGCTATAGAGACAGGAATGTGTCTTCCGTCTGGGTGGTGCCAGGCCTCAGCAGAGCAGATGGCTTTGGCGTGTGGCACTAAATGTTTATGGAAAGGCTCAAGTGTCTGGGCCCTGCCCTTTGCTCTTCCCATCCTATGATTTCCTAGATGGTCAGGGGGACATCTTGATTTCTTCAGTCTGACTGTCTTGGGATCTGGAAGCTTTTTTGACTTCTATGGGCAGATACTTGCCTCGTGTGTTTTCTGCTCCCTTACTTAAAGCTGCTGGACTCTCCTCGGATAGGAGTCTGCCTCCCTTACCTGTACCTTCAAAGCCATCTCCACCCTACCCCTTCCCTCTTCCTTTCTGGTCCTGGGCCACTCACTGCTAGCCCCTAGCATGCCTGTATCTGCAGAGCTCCTAGTTCTTTCAGTCTGTGCTGTGCCAAGGGGACTCAGGGCACCCGGCCTTCATCAGCCCTCTTTCCCAGTTCACTTTGCCCCCCTCCACTATGCCTACTTGTGTCCTTCTTTCCCCTATGGTCAGGAAGCCTTCTCCCGGTGTGTTCCAGGACCCTCTGCTGTCCTGCCTGAGAGGCTGTCCTGCCAGGTCTCACACTGGGACTGGAGAGCTTGAGGAACCTGAGGGCATTCCATTTGGAAGAAATAGGGGAGGAATCAGCCAAGGAAAGCCTACCGTAGTCCTTAGGCACGGTGACAAAATACAAGCAGGTCTGTCCACTGGTGTAGTTCTGGGGGTAGTTTGGGGACAGGACCACTCCATCTGAACCCACATACTGTCCACCACAGGGAGCTGAAAGAGAAGCCAGAGAGGGGCCTGGTGATCTAGTGGCTATTCATCTTTTTTCCACCAGCCTGAGCCTCTGGCCTTACCCTGGCCAAGGACATCCACTTGTCCCTAGCCTGAAAGCTACCCAAGACACACATCCATCTTTGCCCTCTAGGCCAGTGGTTCTCAACCTTCCTAATGCTGCAACCCTTTAATATAGTTCCTCGTGTTGTAGTGACCCCCAACCATAAAAACGGTTTCCTTGCTACTTCATAACTGCCATTTTGCTACTGTTATGAATCATAGTGATTCATATCTGATATGCAGATAGCCTTAGGTGACTCACAGGTTGAGAACTTCCACTCCAGGTGTCAACACTCACTGGCATGGGTCCTTCAGGGCACACCCTTGGAGTTTACATCATGGGACTTTCATGCTTAGGACCTAGACCTGGACTTTTGCTCCATGGCAAATGTGCCCTGGCACTGGTGTTTACTGAGCAGGAGGCTGAAGCTCCTTTTCCAAAACTCACCTTCTGGGGACCACGCAGCCAAGCTACCTCCTGTTCCCATTCTTGGTGCCAACTTCCACAAGTGGCCTTGGTGCTGGCTTCTCCCACTCACCCAGGCAAAGAGACCTCATCTTTCTTCAGTTTTGGTAGACTCCATGCTCTGGGGGATTCCGACATACATTCTCACTCCTTTGGTGAGGTAGTAACCCAACTACCTTATGGCCTTCCTTTACACAGACATCACTCAGAATGTCCTCGGCCCCAGGAGTAAGCCCAAGGTCACATTTATCTCCCCTCTCCTGGTGTGTATTTCCTGGATGGCAGGCCTACAAGCCTTGGTTGAGCTTCTATCTAAATGAGGGTAGGCACACTCAAGAGAGATGACCATCCAGAGGAACTGAGACACTGGGTGAATGGCAGAACCATTCCCACTCATTGCAAACACACTTGCCAGACCCTGCTTGCTTCACAGGAGTCCCCTTGAGGCTATGTCCTGCTTCCCCTCCCCCACCACAGACCCTTCTGTCCCAGCATCCATCACAGGCATCCCTTGGCCCTTAGACTCCTAGGGTCCTGGCTGTCCTCACCTGTGCAGACTGGCCTTGGGTTGTTCCACAGTGGCTTCCCATCAGGCCCCAGGATGCAGCTCAGGGTGGAGGCACCCTCAACCTCGTAGCCTGCGTGGCAGTAGTAGGTGATGGAAGAGCCCAGCTTCAGGTCGGAGCCCACTCGAGTGCCGTTCTTGATGGAACCAGGGTCAAAGCATGACTCCCTTGGGTTTTCTGGAAAACCAGACAGACGGACAGACAGAATGAGTGAGAGAGAAGGGAGTTGGAGGGGGTTCATCAGTGGCTTATGAGCAGTACAGAGGGGCTCATGAGGCCTAGTCCATTTCCTTTCATGTCTAGAAACATATCTAAATTTTGTTAGAGATCTGAGGCTGGGAATGGTCTTCAGAATGGAAGCTCCCCTCCCTGGTACTTCTTGTTGTGACCCCCAGAGGAGGAAGTGAGATCTTTACCTTGGATATTCTTTTTCATCTCTTTACTTGATTCCCCGAGGGGAGCAAGAACTGCTCTGCCTGCAGTGAACCCCTGCCTCTGCCCACATCCTGGGGGAAGGTAAGTCACCACAATAGAAGGCCAGTGGTCAGCCCCTCACCCCCATCTCCTCTCTCACTCCCAGCCTCCATAGGCTAGGTTTCCTTGGCTTTCTAACGACAGCCACAAATCTGGCAAGAGTCAGCGTTTGGGGTCATCTTTTCCTTCACTGTGCTAACCTGAGACGGAGCAGACACCTGCTCCACAGGCTCACATACAGGGCACTAAACCCAGATCTGGGGAGGAAGTGGGAAACCTCATCCTACCTGTGGCTGGATGCCCCTAACCCCTTTGATGTCAAAAGCTCCAATATGGATTTGTAGGTTTTCGCTGGATACCAAGCGCTCTCCGATCTATTGAAGTAATCGTGTTTTCTGTCTGGCCACAGACTCTTAGGTGCCTTCCCAGGCACGCAGCTGTAGATGCACCCAAGTGATTTATTCTTTTTGACACTCCTCTGTGCCACATTTGGTGTTTCCTAAGGGCTGGGGGTACCAGCTAGGGCTCAGGTATCTGAAGGAGATCCGGCATGATGGTCTTTTTTCCCCATCAACTAGAAGTCCCAAGTGGTCCTGGAAGGCAGCCCTTACTATGCCCATGGAAGCCTTTCTGCATTCCTGTCACCAGGAATGACAGCTAGGCAGCGGCAGGACACAGCTAAGGCCAAATGGCACCGGGAATGTCTCACTGGCCCTTGGGTTTTTGGTGAGGGCATCGATGTAAGGCAGTAATTCAGTGTGACTCTGAACATGCTAGCCACTTTGGCAGAAGGGTTCTGACGTGGAATGAGCAGAGCTAAGGAGGGACGAGCTGGAAGATTCCAGAGTTCATAGATGAATGGCTCAGGAGGGATTTTGCTGAGGGCAGTCCCTGTCACCCGGGCACCTTTTAGAATGCATATACACATGGTAGTCATTGCTTGAGGCTGTCACTTAGCTGCCAATCAGCCTGTTGAGTGATGGCACAGGACCCTGAGGGTCCATAATCCTGTCATATCCGTCATCCCTTACATTTGAGCCTTCTAATGTTCCTGCCCTTCAAGTCTTCCCCACACAGCTGAGTGTGGGTGTACAGCTAGGACTCACGGGGCCCAGAGAACCTTCACTCGCCTGACAGAGGGCCCCTCCTCGGCTTCCTTGTGTGCCCCACGGGACAGCACCCTGACCCCTGCATCAAATCTGGCCTTTCCTTCTGCCCCAGGCTCTGGCTAGACTATAAATGGCCATTAGGGTGACCCACATTCGAATTGCAGAGATATGATGAACTGTCTGTCACCATAAATTCATAATGACTCAAATCATATTTGAAACTAAAAAACTGAAACCAAGCTCCCACGGAGTCAGAATCATCTGTGGCACTTACCTTCCACTTCCCCTTCCAAGTTCAATGACGGAGCCCAGGTTTGACTGACAGTTCCCAGGCACTAGGTCAGCTCTACCTGGGCTCTTGGGCAGCCAGAGTTGGCGTAAGGGATGGAAAACACAAGCAAGACCTTCTGCTTCCCTCAGAGGGGACGAAATCCTTCCAGGCCTACAAGGCCCTGCAGGTTCCGTCCCTACCATTCCCTCTGCGACATTGCCTCCTGTCGCTCCTTTCCTGACTTTCTCCAGATGTACAAGCATCTGTGCACAGTGTGTCTCCGCATCTGGATGACAGGTCCCTTTTCTCTCATCCTTCAGGACTTATCTCAGTGTTGCCTTCTTGGTGACGTCTTCTTTGGGTGGTAATTTAAAACTACAATACTTGGAGCTGGGGGGCGGGGCTCAGTTGGTAAAGGGCTTGTCACACAGGCAGGAGGACCCGAGTCCAGATCCCCAGTGTCTACAGAAAAAGTTCAGCATGTGGTAACTCTGGTGCCTGGTGGAGTGGAGCCATTTGGATGCCAGGAGCTTGCTGGCCAGCCAGTTCAGCAAAATGGGTGAACTCAAGGTTCTGGGAGAGACCCGGTTTCAAAAAATAAGGTGGAGAGTGACTAAGGAAGACACGTCATGGTGCTGGTCTTTGGCCTTTACATATGTATGCATATACAATCACGCACACATGTACAGGCATATGCAAGCAAACTCCTCACACACATAAGATACAACTAGAAACTGCTGTGAGTGCTCCTCTCCTGTGGGACTGTCCAAGGACTTGAACCCCGAGTCATCCCCAGAGGGTGGGGGAATGGTAGGTGTTCGTTGCTCCACACCTTAGACCTGGCTTAAACCCAGCCAGATTTAGATATGATGCCTCTCTCCTCTGGGAACTGGATACACAGACTCAAACTCCACACACAGGCAAGGCCACTCCCACATAGGATGTCCTAAGCCAATGGGAATTCTCAGGGTCGTAAGTTCCGCCCTGGCCCATGATCCTTGATATACAGAGTGTACGCCCCAATAAAGACGAGACACCCACCGAAGCGTGTCCCGGGTGGTCATTTTCCGCTCCCTGACTCACGGAGGCCCGCCAAGGTCACAGCAGGATGAGGTGAAACCCACAGCCCACTGAGTCTCTTGGCCTGGGGCGGCCTGAAACTCCAGACGAGAGATTGGTGGTGGTGGTGGCGGGCCACGTGGCAGAAGAAGGTTCCATCACGAGGGACTACACTCTCCCTGGTGCTCTGTGTGATCCATACTTTCTTATCTATGTTATCCAGTGGAATAGACACAAGGCATCATGAGGCCACCTTACGAGCCCTGTGTGACAGCCTCCTGATTTCTATTACTGGGCAGGAAATGAAGTTCCGTCTTGCTTAAACAGCTGTGTTTTGGGGGTAACTGCTGAAGTAGCATTGCCCCACCCCCATTGGATATGACTGCCCCCTATGTCAGAATGTCCTTTATTCTCCGTGACTGACTCCCACACTCTTATTCCTTTAAAATCTTAAGTATTATTATTATCTTTGAGAATTTCATGTACTGTATTTTGATTGTGTTCATCCCAGCCTTCCCCCTTAGCTTCTCCCAGATCCAACCCCACCTCCCTAATTCTCCAATTTAATGTCCTTTTTAAAAAAGTTGAATAACTCATTGGCTCCAATCTATGCAGTACGTACACTCCTGGTGTGGGTGTCATCTGTTGGAGCATGGTTGAGCTATTAGGAGACATACCCTTAAAGATAAAGAAACTGAGTTTTCTTTATCCAGAAGTCACTAATTGTCCATAGGCCCCCCTCTTCGGGGTGAGTGCTCATGAACCCCTTCCCACTCCATGCTAGAACGATGGTCAGCCCTTATGTACTTTTCAATGTTACCCTCTCTGAGCGGGTTTCTAGAACTTGGCTTTCTCTCTGGCAGAATCTGCTGCTCTTTCTTGATGATAATATGTATTACATCCTCTTGCTAGGCTGGGCAAGGACATTTATTTCCAGTGGCTTCCAAACTCCTGGAGGATGGGGATAATTACCTGGTTTTTCTGTATCCCCAGCAACTACCACAGAACTTGGCACCAGGGCTGGCCATGTGTGGTACACAGCACGGGTCTGATGAATGGTTGCTACATTGTCTTTCTGAACACTGAGGGGTGTGACCAACCAACAAGCTCATTGCTGATCCTCACTCTGGGTTCCACTGAGCATTCGTATTCACTCACATTTCAAAGGAGGACAAGCTTGCCATCCTGAGCGTTACCACACTAATAATAACGATGGCACCCCCCCACCCCCATCACACACAGAATGTCACTGTATCATTTTCAGAGCCCTTCTGAATCTGCTGTCTCCCTCGGCAGACAGGCAGAGCCAGGAACATTCACACTCACGAGCTATGTGAAGAATGTGGCGATCAGAGAACCACGGTGGGTTCCCCAAGCCATTCAGCTAGTGAGAGATATAATGAGGACCAGAGGCAGATCTGCAACTGGCCGGAGCTTGGCTGTAAATAATGAAACGAGGTGACAGAAACATCATCATCATAGTAATAAATAAAACCCAAGTTGCCCAAAGCAGGGAAACGGAAACAGCTTCTCTCTGGTCTTTGTAGGGAGATCCATTGCTGCTCTTTCTAAGAGGGACACCCTGGAACAATAGTCAAAACATTCAACCAATCAGGGACTGGCTAAAATGGCTAGCCGACAGCCATGGAGATGGCTCAGTCAATAAAGTGCTCGGCCTGCAAACATGGGACTCGAGTTTAATCCCCAGAATCCATGTACAAATTCTGGGTGTGGGGTCGTGTGCCTGTAATTCCAGCACTGGGCTGGGAGAAGTGGATCCCTAGGGCTCGCTGGCCAGCCAGCCTTGCCGACTTGGTGAGATGCAAACCGGTAAGGGATGTCACACTAGTGTTAATGATTAGCTTGACAGAATTTAGAAATTACCTGGGAGACGGGCCTCTGGGCATGCCTGAGGGACCATCTTAGAAAGATGATGGTAAGAGTAAGGGAATGGGCTAGCTCTAGAGTGTCTGGTACATCCTGGGCATTAGGTTAACGCACAGTTCTCTTACTCTTTCATATATGTATGTATGTATGTGTGTGTGTATACATATGTATATATATTCTTTGAATATTAAACATCTGCAGCATAGTTTTCATTGCCCCTATGTTGTAGATGGTGTCCTAGAAGATAATAACTTCCTAAGTTCACAAATCAAGGAAGATGTGGATTTGGGTAGTGCTGTCTGGGATAATTAAAGAAGAGAGAAAGCAAAGGGGGGATAATAGACTAGGAAAATGCGAGTGCCTGGGAGCCCAGAACGCTGTCCTCTGAAGAGCGCAGGGTGTTTGGTACATGCCAGGCACCGCACGAATGACTTCAGTGCACAGGATCGTTGAGCTCTGTCGCTTTGCTCTGAAGGAGTTTTCTTACCGTTATTTTACGGATGAGGAAGTGGGGGTTTTGAGAGCTTTAATAGCCTGCTGAAGGTCACCCACTTGCTAAATAGTAAACATGAACTTTCCTCCCAGTTAGCCGACAGGCTATGCTCTTGGCTAGGCAAGCATCTAGGCCTTTTTATTTTTTTTTTCTTTATGAGTTTTATTGATATGTGGCTATTTCCATTCCTTTATGCTTTGCCCATGGCTGCTTTAGCTCTCCAAGAGCAGAGCTGAGTGCCAACAGAGTTAAAATACGTGTGCGTGTGTGTGTGTATGTGTTATGCACATGTGAGTGTGGTGTATGCATGTTTGTGTGTGGGTGTACACCAGAGGAAGACATCTGGTACCCTGCTGTACCACTTTCTACCTTTTTCCCTTGAGACAGAGTCTCTTGTTGATCCTGCAGCTAGGCTGTCATCTAGCCTAGCCTTAGCACACCTCCTGACTCTGTCCTTCAGTGCACCGGGGTCACAGGTGAGTGTCTGGTCATTCCTGAGTTTAATGTGGATGCTGGGAACTGAACTCAGACCCTTATGCTTGGTCTGCATGTGTTCTTATCCACCGGGTCATCTCTCCTGCTCCCTGGTTTTTATATGATTATTGGAATCCAAATTCAGGTCCAGATACCCCTTTTTCTTTAAAGAGTACAAAGCCTCGGGTATTTGTTATACCAACAGAAGATGGAGTAAGACATGGTCGGTTTCTCAAGGAGGTGGAGGCTCTGGCTGGGTCTAGAGGAAGACTGAGAGTCAACACGAGCCCCCACAAAGTAGGGGAATGAGCAGGAAGGTGTTAGCTGATGGGTATTGAGGGAGACTATGAGACTGAAGTAGAGAATGACCCTTAGAAGTAGTATGCCCAAAGAATACTCCCACCATGCTGTCTCAGTCCTGGAGTGTGTGCATATGTAAGACTAGGGGGTCTGTCTAGGGGGTCACAGGGAAGACAATCCTCTGCAAAGGACCCACAGGCTCCCTGTGGTCTAGCCTATCACTCTCCCTTCTGTTCTATATTGCTCCTCCTTTGTTAGACTGGCTGGCCCAACCCTCAGGACTCTCTGGCACAGGGCCCTTACCCGTGTAGTCGATAACGAAGCCAGCGTTGCTCACAGATGCATCACTGCGGAAGGCCAGGAAGAGGCTGTTGCTGCTGCTTTCAATGCGGCCCGGGAGCTGGGAGCCATAAAAGCTTCCTATGAGAGGGCTGAGAGAGTCCCGTCCATCGTAGATATGAAGAAAATCGTAGCCAGGTTCCAAGTTAAATCTGGAGAACAAAGACAGCCCCACCCCAACCCCACCAGGGTCAAACAGAGGCTTGAGCTGGGGCATCATCCCAGGAAGCAAGCCCATCATCCCATGGTACCCACCCCCAGAAGACTGAAGAGGACGAGGCCTTGGCGACTTCCCAATCAGGAGAGATATTAAATGTGGCTTGAGGCACAGGTGGCAGATTCTAGTCAGTGAGTGCTCTCAATTCTGTAGCCAAAGACCTCAGGTTTTGCTCGACAGGAAGGGAACTGCCACCATTAAAAGGTTAGTATCCTCCCCCCATCCCATGCAAGCCAGGGAGCTCTTCAGTACCACTTGGATCCCAGCATCGCCTTCAGTCTCCTTCTGAGCTATCCCAGCTCTAGTGTGGGAGGAAAATCCATCCTCAAAATCTTTCTTAGTGTAGCAAATTGAGAACTGGAGTTCATGGATGTGATTTGTCTCCCTGGGGTGGCTAGCAGGGGCCTCTAAGCTTTTGATATGGTTGACACGATGTCGTCATCTACAGATATGTTGGGTCATATTCCTATCTATTGTGGGACTCCTGAGGCCCACGGGTGGCAGGAGGGACACACACCCCCTGCAAAGGTGATTAATACAGAGAAGTAGAGTCTCAGCATCCTCGTGCCCTGTTGGGGTGTGTGTGTGCGCGCCCCATTTGGAACGCCGTTGTGGTGTGACTGACAACTCTTCAAGTGGGCCCGCTCTCTGATGCACGATTCTGCTCGCAAGCACATGTCTGATAAAGGCGATTTATAATAAACCAAGTGTAGATGGATGAAAATAACAGAGAAGCAAATGTGTTCTCAGAGGACAGGTTTCTGGTGCAAGGACACTCGAGCCCAGGAAGGGGTGGGGACACTGAGAGGCACCATTGGGCTGGACTGGGAATGAAGCGGCCCTGCTACTCTTTAGCCAAGACATGTGGTGTAGGAAGGGGGACACAACCTGGCTAGAACAAGAGGGTAAGGCAACCAGGGGAACAGTGAGAGTCCGGGAAGCAGACATGTGTCCTCTACGCATGGAGTCTTCCTACACTGTGCAGGGTTGTCTCCTATTTCTGGGTGGCCTGATCTTCTTGCCTTGAAACTCATCTACTAAGTCTAACTCATTTCCAAAGTCTTCAGGGGGAAGGCTCTGGCTGAGCCTGTCTTGGTCACACATTGTAGAATGACTTCTCAGTTATTTATTTTTTTCTGCATCTTTGAGACTGTTTCACATTGTTGCCAGACTGGCCTCGAACTCGTGAACTCATCGCTTTCCTGCTTCGGTGCTGGGGATACAGGCATGAGACATCGTACCTCTGCGGAACCAGTATTTTTCTGCCTGTATCTGTATTCTTCACGTCACTGAATTTTTATCTGAGCCCTCTCAAGATGCCCAACACTGTGTCTGGTGCCAAGGATGGGGGCACGCTAGACACGTGCCTTGCCTTCCAGGAGTAGCTGGTTCTGGAAGAAGCAGGGGATGCTCTGCCAGTGTAATGTACACTGCACTGATAGATCGCCATGTGCCGCTTGAGCTCACTGAGAAGCTGATTCTCAGAGTGGGACCGCACCCCCCATTCCCACAACTCAGATCCAAGCGTATTTGTCTCAAATTGTTCTCCCAAGCCCCTTATCTGGGAATGAGCAGGCTTCCCCTATCTCTGGGACAGGGAGGCCAAAACAGCCTGGAGGATTAAAACCCCTGGAATTGAAAACAGTGTCCTTGAGGGGAGCTAGACGGTGAATCACTTGCAGCAGAAGTTGCTGTTGTTTTAATCCCAGGATATAAAACTGCCTACAGTGGGAAAGAGAAGTCAGAAGTCTATCCACGCGAAGCTAGCTGTGGGATGCTCGTCCACGGACCAAGAGCTCACCTGGGCACTCGAGCTGCCTCAACTTCCCCAGCTGGTTTCTGCTGGATGTTGTGGGTGTCTGATTTGATGATGTTCTCTCTGTCTGTTGATGTTTCCTCTTTCGCTTGAATAGCTTACCATGAGAGATGCCCTGCTCGGCCTGGGAAAGGCTCTCTTTGGAACTCCAGCTGCCTGCCTTACACGGGGTTTGCAGGTGATTTCTGTTGGATGCTCTGAGTGCCTGATTTAAAGGCACTTTGCACTCTCACTCATTATGTATTTTTTTCTACATTGGCTTGCTGTACATTTAATACATTTACTCATTCAAAACCAGAAGCATGGCTACTGTAGGTCGTTTTCCTGACTGTACAAAATGGTCAATAGTGTATGATATAAGGCCTGCAAAATGTGCAGTCTCCAGGGTGGGAGACGCTCACGCTTTCACAGCGGTGCAGTCTGAGTTTATCCCAGGGAGTGAGACGATTCTCAGCCGTGGGACAAGGAGGGAAAAAAAAGAAAGTCACTGAGAGACAGAAGCAGAGGTGAGGCTACAGGGCAGGGGAGAGTCTCCGAGAGCCAGGAAGCCACCGGGCATTCAGTCCGGCTGGAGCGGTGGGTGTGTGTCAGATCAGCAGAAGCCAAGCTCAGAACTTCAGACTGACTTACAACAGGAGAGTTATTAAAGGACAAATGACATAAAGGGCCTGTTTGCTTCTTTGCTTTCAAGTTGTCCAGAAGAGATCGTGCCTTGGAAGGCTAGATGGGACAGAGTGGCCAGTATGAAGACTAGGACATTATTGTGATTGAAGATGATCCATTATTGTGATGGAAGGCTCAAGTCAGGCCAGGCGGGGGTAGGAAGAAAACAGTGACATGTGGGCAGGCCCAGTATGGGGGATAACTTGACTGTTCCTGGTGGAAGCATTTAGTTGAACGGGGGAGCCCTGACTGTATTCTGGCTGCAGTCTGTTGGGGGGAGAAGCAGCAAGCTTGGTTTTGAACATAGTTCATCCGATGTGCTCACAGGCACCCTACGAGATGGTCATCAGTGGGAAGTGAGACCCTAGAGCTTTGGAGGAAGACCAGGGGTGCAGTGGAGGACACTCCATCACCAGCCACGGAGGCTGTTGAAATGGGCTGAGCTTGTCTGGAAGGGGTGGGTTGAGATGGGAGGGCCACTGCAAAGCAACAGAGGAAGGAAAGGTAGCCAGAAAGTCAGAGAAGAGGCTAGAGAGCCAGGAGGGAGGACATGAGAATGTTCAAGGGATGGTACAGATTAAAGCATGAAAAATCCTTAATTGTTTGACCACTGGGAGTTTGCTGGCATGTATACCTACCTACATACAGAGGTCAGCTTTGGGCGGTGTTCCTCAAAGCATTGTTCATCTTGTTGGTTGAGACAGAATTTCTCACTAGAGTAGAGCTTATCAAGTAGGCTAGGCTGGGAGCCCTGGGGAGCTGCCTATCTCTGCCTCCCCAGTTCTGGGATTACAAGCATGTGTTGCCCATGCCTGGCTTTTTAAATGTGGGCCTTAGGCTTGTGTGTCAAACACTAACTGAACCTTCTCCCCAGCCAATGCTGGAGTCTCCCATCAGAGAAGTTCCTAATGGGATTGTTGGCACAGCAGCCAGGCTCCAGGGAGCCAGAGTGCCACTGAAGGGAGGACCTAGGGCAGATCTGTTGAAACTTGCTTGTGTACGGGATGAAGGGTCATGGAGACCTGCCAGGGAGCAGGATGGAGCCATTGGGGAGAGGGCCATGCAGGGAACAGAGGGCACGGGGACTCAGGGAGAGCTCTTTTCTGATTTGAGTAGCCGCAGAAGTATAAGAGAAAGAATATTAGCAGCTTCAGGAGTTATTACAAGGATGCCATAGACATAGGGCCTGGTACAGAGAAGACAGCCAAAGGATGCTGGACACCCCACCCATTTCCACCTCTGTCTCCATCTCTCTCTTACCCTTGGACCTGAGAACTCTGCCACACACCTCTGAGCACTCGACCAGGCACCTAGGTCCTTAACACCCTGGCTTCTCGAAGCCCCTGGTCTCCCACCCTGGGGAAGGTACATACATGTTAAATACCAGGGCGATGACGTAGTCTGGAGAGACAGTCACTTTCCAGTCACACTCCTTGCCTGGAGGGTAGGGCTCTGGGTAGTTTGGTGACAGGATGACTCCTGATGGTCCTGTTAGGTCTCCCCCACAAGGAGCTGAGGAGAGAAGAAGGTGAGGTTAAGGCCATTCTCTTTAACATGGTCATTCGTAAAATAAACCATTTTATACCATGTGAATTTCACCTCACTGAATAATAACAATCCGTATAATATATTGTTGTCGAGAAAGGGTCTCCTGTAGCCCAGGCTGGTTCCTAACTTGCCAAGTAGTGAAGGATGAGCTTGAACTTCTGATCTTCCTGCCTCTACCTCCCGTGTCCCGGAGTTACAGGTAGGTTTAACACCACCCCTGGTTTTACTCCATGCTGGGGACTGAACCCACGACTATGTGCATGCCTGGCAATCACTCCACCAGCTGAGTTGCATCTTCTCAATAAATTATTAAAAAAAAAAAAGATACCTGATTCTTCCTGGTTGTGAACTCAGAGGAATTCCCTAACCTCTCTGGCTTGCATGTTTTCCTTTCATGGTAAAAAGGGGTGATGTCTCCCCTAGGGGGTGTCTGTAATGCTTAGTAGAGAGGTCTCACGGTCACATGGTTTCATCATTGTCTTTCAGACACATGAACTACATGACATCTTCCTACTGTCTTGTGTTCAGAATTCACGAGAACCTCGTGGGTATTCACTGCACTTCCCATATACAGGATATCATCTGTGTGGAAAACACCTCCATGCTCTCCTGCCAAACGCTGTTGGTGTCCTTGGCTGCCAGTTCTGCTGGCATCTGCTTGGAGCCCAGATGCCTTCCAGCATCCCAAACTCCTTGCCCAAGGATGACGATGCACCTCAGCAGAACCAGCATGCTACAGTCCCTAAGGGGTCCACACTGGCTGCTCTCTCCTGAGATGATGGGCTTCTCATTTCCCAACAGATGGGAGAATCAGGTAGCTGGGGGGGGAGCCACTAAGCTACTTGTCCAGGGGCTTGCCTCAGTCTCCGCAGGTCCCAGATTCCTGCATCCTGGCCAGGGATGTGGTACATGGTGCTTAATAGAGCAGATGCTGGGAGGATAAAGAGTCATGAGCAAAAAGCCGGCGGAGGTTGGATGATAGCTTTAGTTGGAAACCAAGGGCACCGCCAAAGTCATTGGTGGATGGTGGTCCTGCTGGAGTGTAGCTTGGTGGGAGTGAGCAGAAGACCCAAGATAGGCAATGAGGTTTGGGGGGAGGGCAAAAGGGTAAAGAAGAGGGCCAAAGGGCCCAGACAGGCCACAGAGGCCCTAATGTAGCTGAACTTACGTTCAGCCTGGAGGACTCCGGAGGACTCTGTAGCAGGTGAAGTAATTCCCCTTGCTATTCTGAGACTCAAGCCTGCACTTCCTAGTTCCATAGTTTACCTCTAGTGGTCCTGGGAGAGAATAGTGTCACCCAGTAAGGGGCACAGGAGCAGCATGGGTATAGAATTTCCCCTAGATGATCTCCCCTTGCTTGCTCTCCTTTGCTGAATTTTCACCTGAGCACAGGGTTGAGCAGGGGGCCGCTGGTTAGGACCACAAAGCTGGACTGTGATGTCCCACTATGAAGAGTGCAGTCTGGAATGTAGAAAGCCCATGTCCCCAGCCTGAGTGTGTATGGGTTCTTCTCCGGGACTCCCCATGATGGCATTATTCTGGGTCAGGATTATGGTCTCAACTGCTCAGGTCAGGAGTCTCTCTCGGGCTCCTGCATGTAAGGCGAGTGCAGGTATTTCTAAAGTCCCCCCCATTGCTCTTCTGCTGGGCCCTACAGCACTTCAGGGGGTCGGGGTTCCGGTCTCAGTTTTAACAAGGCTTTTATCCAGATGACCCCTATCTCCAGACACCCAGACATCTCCTTCACACTTGGCATGTTGTGTGGGCTTCTCTGCACTCTGCCAGCTGGGCCCTGAGGTCCTAGAAGGGACCACTGGGTTGTATCACCAACAGCTGCTTGGGGACAGATGAGGGGCACAGCTGAACTCAGTAAGATACAAAGCTGGTTAGGTGGGAACCAGCTGCCGACCACTCTGGAAGGTTGGGAGGGAGACAGCTTGTGCTGAGGGCTACAGCTGTGCAAAGAGCAATTGGTCTGGGTCATACAGTCCTGGGGACAAACATGTGACATGGTTGCTCCTTAGCTGTGTGGATTTGGGCATGCTCTTCCTTTCTCTGAGTCTCCAGTTCCTCATGTCTAATGATGATGATGGTTTCTAATATACAGTGTTTGACCAGGCAGGCTCACTGCAGTGAAGTTAGACTTGAACTCCGGAAGTCAGAATGTGGAACCAGAGCTCTAAGCTCACAAGCTGTTTCCACAGTGATCGTGGCTAGCCTGGCATCTATCTCGGATGATGCTTGACAAATATTTGCTTTCTTTCTTTGTTTCCCTCCTATAAGACAGGGCCATCAAGGGCAGCTAGCTCCATTTGTGGCAGATTGCCAAGGAGCTGGAAATGAGGGGCTCATCACTGGGATTTCCAATCTGTTTGTGAGAAGAGGCGAAGACATTTATTTTGCGGCCTGAGGAACACTCCCTGAGGCTGCGTGCAGAAGAATGCACAATGAAAGCTGAATTAACCCCATGGCCCTGCTCGGAGACCGGAGCCCCAGAGCCCTGGAGTCCCGGAGCCTAGCTCGTCAGCCCAGATCGGCACAGACCTTTCTGGTTTGTGCTGGTTCAGGACTCGCTTTTCTGGAAAACATACCAGAGGGTCACAACCTTGAGGGGTAGGGGACTCTGAAAGGGGCCACGAAGGCCTCTGGATGCTCTTCGGAGGGACACACCCAGTGGGATTCCGGATCTGGGAAAGGAGGAGAGCCTAAGGATTTGAGTAGGAAACAGAGAAGAGGATGGGGTCAGAAAGGACAGGGACAGCATCTGCTGAGATGAGAGCTGGCTGTGCTGTCACTTTCCAGTGCCACGGGAGAAATGTGTATTTTCCCTCACAGGTGAGGACACCAGGCTAAGGACTGAACATTTTCCCTAAGGCCACTGAGCCCATTCCCACCAAGGAATAGGATTTAGTGTCTCAGTCTCAGCAACAGACCCTTGAGCTGGAACTGGTAAAGGCCAGGCCTCAGATGTCTGGACGATACTCCCATGGAGCCTTCAGGGTGAACACCACTGGGGGCAGTCTCAGGACGTTCTCTAAAACTATCCCTAGCAGGGATGGAGCTTGGGTGGTAGGAAATCGGGAGTCTTTGTGCTCAGCCTGGCGTGGGTGGGAATCTTGGCTCTTGTGTTTCTTAGCTCTGCAATTTGGGACAAGATATCCAAATTTGTCTATTTCAGTCTCTGTAGCTATAATGAGGAAATGGTGCTAAATTCAGAGAGCTATAAGGAAAAAGCTAAATAAGGCTACCTTAGCAAATATCTAGTATGAGCCTGGCACATGTATGGACTCCATGGCCATGGGTTCTTTACTCTTCTATGTGTCCACCTGCTGCCTGCAATGGGCACAGGCGACAGCTGAGTTCATCATTTCACCCAGGAGCACTTGAGCACCTGGAATATGTGAACACCTGGAGTATGTGAGCACCTGGAATATGTGAACACCTGGAGTATGTGAGCACCTGGAATATGTGAACACCTGGAGTATGTGAGCACCTGGAATATGTGAACACCTGGAGTATGTGAGCACCTGGAATATGTGAACACCTGGAGTGTGTGAGCACCTGGAATATGTGAACACCTGGAGTATGTGAGCACCTGGAATATGTGAACACCTGGAGTATGTGAGCACCTGGAATATGTGAACACCTGGAGTATGTGAGCACCTGGAATATGTGAACACCTGGAGTATGTGAGCACCTGGAATATGTGAACACCTGGAGTGTGTGAGCAGCTGGAATATGTGAACACCTGGAGTGTGTGAGCAGCTGGAGTGTGTGAGCACCTGGAGTGTGTACACTCAGAGCACATGAGCACCTAAAGGTTGCTTCTCTGTCTTTCCTTGCCTCTCCCTTCAAGTTCCCCACCCTGAGGGAGAGGGCTATGGAGTCCCCTTCCTTTATAAGCTATTTGACCTTGAGCTTTTTTTTTTTTTTTTTTTTTTTAATTAAGAGCCTTCATCTGTTGAATGGGAAGACTTTAAGACAATGGACAGATCTCAGGAACCGCACTCCAGGCAGCCAGCAATTCTGTAAGGAGAGGAGGAACAGGGACAAGTGTCTTTCCTTTTACCTCTGGAATCTACTGGTCTTCTGACCCAGGGTGACCCAACAAGTCCAACCTAGACATTGGGCCTAGAGACAAGGGGACAGGCCTGCCTGGCTTGGAACTCTTTGAAATCATTTTTGAAAGTGCAACATTGGTAGCAGGGTGTGTGTGTGTGTGTGTGCACTCTTGTATGTACGTGCAAGTGAGTGTGTGTAGGAAAACTGGGTTTTCTGTACCATAGTGTTGTTCTAAAATTCCTGACCCCTGGCTCAAAAGGCAGCAGTCTCCTGTGTGGAGGACCCTGGGGCCCACAACCCCAAGACTGGAGGAGGAGCAGAGCCGGGCAGCTGCTCTGTACCGATGCATGTGGGCGGGCTGGGCTGCCAGAAGAATCTGTTCTCGATCTTCACGCAGCTGATCTCTGCGCTTCCCTGCAGCGCATAGCCTGGGTCGCACTGGAACACCGTGGAATCACCAGCTTCCCAGCTGTCGCCGCTCCGAGTCCCATTCTGCGGGACGCCAGGGTCGTTGCAGGATGTTGCTGTGGACACTGAGTGAAAACGGAAGAGGCTGATTTAGTGTCTGCCTGTCAGCCAGGCTCACAGCTCATCAGCGCTGCTGACTATCACTGCCCTGGCTAGTGATGACCGCTGTCACCCCCTTGCCACTGTCATCAGGTGTGGCCATGACACTGCCCTCTTAGTCCCATCACTTTCATTGGCCTCACCACAGTGTGCTATGTCACTGCATCCACCAGCCTGTCCTAATGATGTCACCGTCACCGTTGGACCAAGACCTCACTGTGACCATCATCCTTCTAGCAGGAGGTACATTTTTAAGCCTGGTTGTACTGTCGCGATCACAGGAATGAGTTCTGCTTACAGATACAAACGTTGTTACACAGACACAGCTTTGCTGTCTCACCCCATGATCAGTGTGAACGAGGAGAATAGAGTTTAAACACCATGAAGGGGTTGGGAAGGAGTTTGGAGTTGGCTTGCTAGGATGCCCAGTGTTGCTCGTGAGAGACATAGGAAGTCTGCTGAGGTCAGGCCTCTGCTTAGGTCAAAATAGCCATGGATCCTTTAGACCTGCACCATGTAGCCAGTGGCAGAAGAGAGCTCAGACTCAACCCGCGTGGCCGGGCTATATTAAAAACTCAGAAAGGGGCAGGCAGATGACTTGATGGCAAATGCAGGAGGGTCAGAGAACCCTTGGAAAGGCTTTTGTGGGCATGGCTGCTGGCCTGTAGTCCCAGCGCTGGGGAATCCTGAGACAAGCTGGCCAGCTGCACTGACTGAATTAGGGAGCCTTGGGTGCAGGAGAGGTTCTCAGTAAGCAAAATGTAGCACGATCCGGGAAGACAACCAACACCAAATTCTGGCCTCCATACCAAGCCAGACATGCACGCTCATCCAAACATGGGAACATGGATTTATACATACATGCCACATACATGCATGCAAAAGAAAAAAAAAAAGCTCAACAACTTAACCGAGTCTTAAGGGGAGCGAGTGTGTATAAAGCAAGCAGTGAATGAAGGAAGGAATAAATGAAGGAAGGAATGAGTAATGGAAAGGCAGGTGTGGCCCAAGGAGATGCAGCAGAGGTGGTGGCATAACGGGGGATGGGGGGGACGACAGAGAAGGAGCTGAGGCAGCCGCTATCCACCCCCGTGCCTCCCCACCCCAGAGCAGAGGGCAGAACCTGCCCCTCCTCCCAGCATGTGCTCTGCGGATCCCAAGGACAGGGATTTTTCTGGAGGTCCTGTGATGAGCAATGCTCACTTACTTACAGCCCCTACCCCACAACTGGGAGATCTTACTTTACACTCAAAAGAATCTGCTTTGGCCCGGAATATACGATTCGCATTGGCTTTTACACAAAAGCATAAAACCTCAAGTAGACTCCGGGCAGGCTAGGCCTTCCCAGCCCTGGGGAGACGTACCTGTTCTCTTCAGCCACCAGCAGCACTCACCGGAAATGGCCAAGGAGTGACAGCCCGGGAACCTGTCACCAGTGTCACTCAGTACAAGAGCTGGGAGCACGCGGCATGCTACCTTTGATCCCACCACACTGAAGGCCGTATTTGACAAACTACAGCCCACAGGCAAATCTGCCTCTGTGCTTATTCCACAAATAAAGTTTTATTGAAACACAAGCAGCAGTCATTTGTTTACACGGACCCGCAGCTGCTTCCACGCTTTGAAGGAAGAAAGTGAATTGCAACAAGCCACACGGACCACAGAGGCGAAGGACTGTAGTCTTTGACAGGAAACGCTGCCAAAGCCTGTTGCTTCATTCGCTCATCTGTTCCTCCCTCCCTCCTTCTTTTCTACCCCATTCTCCCCTTTTGAAAAACTGATCTGAGAGTTGAAGCCCGGGCCTCTTCACGCTGGGCAAGTACTTTACCACCGTCCTGTTGTGAACTTCTTCAGATTTCAGACAGGACCTCACTACGCTGTGCAGGTGACGCTTGGACCTGCCTTCTTACTGCCTCTGTCTCTTGGGTGGTTAGGATTCAGCCTTGTGCTGCCACGCCCAGCGGCACCCCGTCTCAAGCCCTCCTCCTCCGAGGATGATCCGTCACTGTGTTCCAGCCGTATTCCTGAAAGTCGCCCCACGGAGTCTGGTCACGCCCCTCCCCCTTCCTCCTCACAGGACCTTGCACGCCTGTCGCTCCTTCTGCCTGGAATGAGCCTGCAGCAGGCCTCCAATGCCAGCTGACATTCGGTTTTCAGACCCATGCCGCTTCTTAGACAGGCTTCCCTCAGCCCCTTTACGGGCTCGCCCTTAACCCTCTCCGGCCTTTTCATCAGGCCACCGTGTCCAGTTCGCGTCCCAGCACAATCTGTCACAATCTTGCAATTTATTTGATTGCTCTTCCTCGTCTATCACGTGGGCATCTGTCTGCCAAGAGAGACAATCCTGCTCATCGCTGTGTCCCCAGGGTCCTCGGAACTCAGCACACAACAGGGCTTCGTAAATCTTTGCTGGATAAATGAATGAATGAATGAACAGATCATCACCGTTTGACACTTAGTGAACTTGTTTAGAAAGTCAAATAAGGATCGTCTTCTGCCTTCCCAATTAAAAATAGACTTCGCTTTCATTCCCAGTGTCACGGGGTGCTGTACACATGTAAATGATTCTCTGGGAGGAAAAACAGCTTGCAGTTCTGGCCACACTCAGAAAGGATATTTATATAGTAGGCAGTGGAAATACAATGATTAAGTGCTAGGTTTGGGAACCGGACGTGTGGGTTTTGATCCAGGCTCTGATACTTACTAACGACATGACCTTGTATGAGAAACCACACAGCCTGCATCTGCAACGTGGATTAATAATGGTGTCTGTGGCGTTGCGTTTTTAGTAAAATACTCTTTGAGACGATCTAGTGGGGAGCTCAGCTGCTGCCTGATCTGTACATGGCTGAGATCATGTTGCCGGCTCAGCTCTATGGTTCTCATTTTCTCTGTTGAATGGTTCTGGATTTGAGCAGCTTGCCAAAGCCTCCAGGGAAAGGCTAGATCCACAAGGTACCGACAGGATGTTAGATGTTACAGTCGTGTTTACTTAATAAAGCCAAGCTTGTGCTAATCATCCCTGGCATTTCTCTGCTCAATCCCTCAACAAACATGCACTATCAAGTTCACGTGTGGTAAGCCATTCCCTCTCCCAAGAGGAGTCCTGGCATTTGCTAACTGATGACAGCAACAGGAAAGGTGACCTTTCCTGAACTCGGGTATGCCCAGAGCACTGGGGCCAGGTTATCATGGCCTTTCTGGAGCCCAGGCTAGGTAGCTGTGATTACTTTGATCAGCGTAAGATTGCCTAAGGAAACTGTGGTGTCAGGGAGAGCCCTTCTACTCCCGTTCATGACTACGTGCGTTTGAACACCTGTTGCATGTATACATTCCAGTGAGCCCGAGAGGTGTGGCATAGCCTTCATACTTTAAGAGAGATGCCACCTCAAAACAGGCAGGAGGTCTGGCATTGGCTAGTCCTAGAGAAACAGAAGTGAGATGCTTGAGGGTGCCAGAGGCTGCAGCATCTTATTTAGGGGGATTAGGAAGCAGTGTGGCTCTGGAGACAAACCCTGAAGGATGAATCTGACGTCTGTGAGCTGGGAAATGCATGATAAATCTGAAGGAGAGTGCCTGGGGACCATCCTGTGTGGCTACGATGAGGACACAGAGGAGGTCAGACGATGCAAATCTGCAGGAGACTCATCTGGAAGCACCGGCTTTGTGTTGTTTTGTTTTAAGCCATCTCTGTGGGCTTGGGCGCAGTCAGAGAAAATGCACGTGTGCTTTAATTATTCATGTAGCTCCTTCCTCAAGAGAGTGCCCGGGAGGGAGTCTTCTGTATTCGCCTCTCTGTATGCTGGGAACCTTCCATTGCTTCTATAACTCATCCCGGCAATTGCTAATGCTTGCTCCATGAGATGCCGGTCTCCTGAGACGGCCTCAAAAGGAGTCATTCATGGTCAAGTACATTCGGAAAGTGTGACCTACCAGACATGTTTTGAATTTATGAGCGTGAGCATACCAAATGCTCTCAAAAGCCGTGTTAGCATTAGTCTGTTTAGGATCGCCCCAACCAAGCCTCTTTCCGACATGGCTGGATCCTGCACGTTTGTTTTTCCAGCACCGATTACTATTCCGTGGAGCTTCAAGAATAGATTGGGAATGCCTGGCCATAGCCTGTACATATGTTGTGTGGACAAGCTGCTGAGTCCAGGTGTCCCTCACTATCATGGAGGGACTTGTTCTAGGCACCCCTCAGCCATGGGTACTCAAATTTATGATACTTAAGCCCCTTGTGTTGAATATAGTGCAGTTCTTGCGTACAAGTCATGTGATCCCCTTGTGTACTTTAAATTATCTGTAGATTGCTTCTGATACCTAATACATGATTTGCAGATAGCTATTATACTATATTGATTGGGAATAATTATAATCAAAAAGTCTGTAGATGTTCAGTACAGATGTGATGTTCCCGCAAAACTTTTGGTCTGGGATTGGTCTAATCCACGGGTACAGAAGTCCAGACACAGAGGGTCAGCTTACGATGGAAAGAGCTACCAGAATCCTATGCAGATCCTGGAGACCCCCTCCACACATGCTGGGAAATGCTCATCTCCACAGAAAAGAACGATGTGGGGCCAAGCTGGGAGTAGGACTTGACACCTTGTCACAGTCCCATGGGGACCTGGGGCTGATCTAGCAGCTGGGAGAGAAAATGGAGACAAAGCCACCTCCCCAGAATCACCACAAACACCCACCCACTCTGCACAGCGGACTGCGGGGACGATAATGATGACAGTCTCTGTATACAAGCTTTGGCACAAACCAAGGCAGACTCAGTTGCTCAGGAAGTTGAAAGATAGAAGAGAAAGTCCAGAGATAGTGAGTTCTGGGCAGATCAGCCAACCTGGGACCCGGACGTCTGACTTTCGACTGTTCTGGGTGGCTCTTTGTCACACACCTTTATAACTGGCCATTGCAGTGCACACTTGACTGAATTGAGATTGCTAAGATCACTTTCGTGCTTGGCTTCCAGGCCTTTCTAAGTCCCATGCTCAAGAAAGGACCAGAGCATGTAGCACACGGTACAAACACTTTCAGAAACAGGCCCTACACCATTCTATACTGTGCTTTCCTCAAATTCACCATTCACCCAAGGGACCGCCTTCTACTTCCAGAGCCCACTGCTCTCTCACACTGTTCTTTGCACCCAGGATATCCTAGTTTCTCCCTTCCTGCTCATGGGGGTCCACAGAACCTCTGAGGTCCAGTTCAGGAGTCTCTTTCCATTTCATTGGTGACCATTTCGTCCGCCAGACACTTTCTTTTCCAGAGTTACTTCTATTCATCCTTCAGGCATGAGTGTGGATAACACAGTTTGGAGACCATTTTCCTTGATGTTCACAGTGACCTCAGCAGCATGGATTTCTCCACCCACGTGCTTCTCGGTTAGAACCTGAGCGTCTCCCAGTCTGCCTGCTTTCCCACCCAAGTAAGCTCAGCATTGTGCATCGTTCCTGAGAAGCTGTACACCTTTTTTCTTTTTTTAAATGGAGACAGAGTCTCTCATTGGCTTGAAACACACCAGCTAGTCTAGGTCAGATAGCTGGTGTGACCCAGATAGCCAGCTGGGATTACAAGTGCATACTACCTTACCTGGCTTTTTTTTTTCTTTCAGATTCTGGGGCTCAAACTTACGCCTCCATGCTCCTCCGACAAGCACGTTGCTGCCTAAGCTATCTCCTTGCTCCTCAGCACAGATATTTGAATAAACCATGAACCAGCTACACGGCAGATGCCAACGATATCTTTCCACGGGTGGAGAGGTAGGAGGAAGAAGCGGCTCAAGGTTCTGGCCGCGGGCAAGCACGTACCTGAGAACTGAATGGCAAAGCCCTGTTTGCTGGTGAAGAAATCCGTGCTGAACTGCAGAACAACTGAGTTGAAGGTGCTGTGCAGGTCCTTGGGCAGCATCGGGCCGCTCAGCTCCTTGAGGAGAACCCCGCTTTCCACAGGCCCGTCCCAAATGCGTAGCACATCGTGGACTTCTTCTGTGTCAAACACAAGGAAATGGAGCCTGGGCAGAGGGAAGAGACGGGTGGTCACGCCAGGTTCTGGCACTTTCTTTTATTTGGTGTTTACTATTTAGTTTTTATTATTTCAAGAACTCCTGGTCAGATGTCTCAACCTGGGAAGATTTACAGGGGAGAGGAGAGGCATCGTCTGGAAATATCCTCATGGCTCCAACTGGCTGGCTTCATCCACCGGGGCCACTAGCGGCGGGGACTAGGGTGAGATGGTGCGGCTTTTGTGCATGGCATGGTCACACTTCACCCCTCCTCTTAACTCTCCACAGCCACCAGAGCAAGCTCCTGAGAGTAAATCCTTATAATTCTAGATCGACAGGGGTTTGGGGCAAGGAAGGATACAGATAACTCACAGAGGCTGGTAAGTGGCTCAACAGATAAAGGTACTTGGCACCATGCCTGAAGACCTGAGGTCCATCTCTGGAACCCATGTGGTAAATATGGATTCTCTTCTGATAGCTGCATATGTGCCATGACATGAACATGTGTACATGTCACTCACACACACACTCGTGAACACACATGTAAATTTTCTAAGTGGTGGCTAGCTGCAGGGGAGCTGGAGTGAACCTCTATCTGGGTGTCTCAGAGCAGAACACTGAAGCTGTTCGCTACAGACAGACTTGGCTTAGGGAATCCTTGTGGTGCAGGCCACACAGGAGCCTCTGTCTGTATGCGGGTGCATGCCACACCAAGCTCTCTGAGCCTGGTAGGAATGTCAAATAATCCCAGAAAAAAAGATATCTAGCAGCTGAGGTTTTTATGGCTACAAAGCAGGGAGACATGACTCTTTCTATAAGTCCATTTCCTTTCACTTTTGGGATACACTGAGACTTCCGGACATGTGGCAGAGAAAATAAAGAGGCTTCCTGTAGACCTCGCCCAGTTCCACCGTCCACACCTGTGGAGCATTTGTCACAGTTACAAGAGCCAACCCTGGTCACAGCACTGCTATGAACGAAGCCCCGGACTTCACGTGGATGACGCCGCTGTGCAGTGATGTCATTTTTCTCTTCTCGTAACACAATTACTTTAAAAATACATCTTTTAAATTATAAAAATGAGAGCACGCGCAAGGCCAGGAAGCAAATGGGATACAGATGCTTTGAAATTTTGGGAGCTCTCTCCCATCCAACCTCCAGGGTCTCTCCCTACTCTCCAGAGTTGTCCACGTACTATTAGCACATACCCTTCTAGACGTTTCTCAGTGTGCACGTACACGTATTGTTTTCCCCAATGTGGGCTTGTATCTAGCATAGCTTGAGGGCTCTCTTCCTTCCCCCTTTCCTTACTGTTTTCTTTTTAAGAGACAGGCTGGCTTTAAAGTCGCTGTGTATCCCAGAATGACTTCGAACTTCTGATCCTCCCGCTTTTACCTCTTCAGTGCTGGGAGTTGTGCACTGCCCCACCCAGTGTTGCATGGTGTTGGGATCAAGTCCAGGTCTCCATTCATGCGAGGCCAGCACTCTGTCCATGGAACCACATCCCTGGCCCTGGTTTCAGGTCACTTTCTTTCTTCAATAATATACTATATGCATATATACTTAATTTTTTTTCTATAGAAATGGACAATCTGCCTCCTAGTTTCTCATTAAACTACAAGGAACGTGCCTGTATCTGTGGGACTTTTCCCGTACTGCTCATGTTTCAGTTGACTTGTAGAGATAATTGTTTGTGGGGAGAGTGGAAGAGTGTCTAAGTTTTCCCAGGATAGATGTGACTCGATCAATCTTAGCTCTCTCCAAACGGCATTAAGTTTTACTATTCTCTGTAAACTCCACCTCTTCAACACCAGATATTATAGTGTTGCAAATATATTCTACATTAAAATACTCTCCCATCTGCTAGACCGAAATGGAACCTCGCTGGCATTTTGAATTTAGATAATTTAGTATTTTACATAACGTTGACAATCTCTGCACATATTTTCGGGGACATTTTTATCTCGTCACATTCTTTTACCCATCTTAATTGGGCTGCTTATCTTTAAAAATTCTGTTTACATACCAAGCTCTTTATTTGTTACTTTCACTTAAATTGGTTCTTGTTGTGGAATCTATTTTTCAATGCTAGTATTATCTTCTAGTCTGGTACCTTTTTCCCCCCTCACTTTAAATTCTGTTTATGTTATCTATTTAAAAAGAGAAGTAACTCAAATATGTTAATCTTTTCCTTTAACATGATACAGGGTATCATGTTATGCCAGGGCAAACTTCTCAACCGTGATTGAAATCTAAACTAATTACAGGACTGGCAAGATGCTCAGTGGGTAAAAGTGCTTGCAGCCAAGCCCTGGGATTCGCATGGTAGAGACAGTCAATCCCCACAAGCCGGCTTCTGCCCTCCACATGCATGCAGCTATACAAGCAAAAATAAATAAATGCAATAATTAAAAAAACAAAAAACAAAAAACACTTGAGGGGATGGCAAGATGCTAAGAGCCAGAAGGAGCAGACGGGAAACTATTTGCTGGGTGTGAGAGTGCCTTCGTACATATGAACTCAAGGAAGCAGTGACTCCATGTACAAGACGTGTACAGGGTCAGAGCAGCCATGGGTGGGGTGCTCATGGAGTCCCACCCCTAGGTGATGGCTGCTGGGGGAGGGAGAGTTGGTTTCTTTAGGCCGTGTGGTCCCTAGGTGGGACTTGGTGGGTTAAAAGACAAACAAAAAACAAACAAAACAGCAACAAAAACCAGTACAGGAACTTGCGAAGGAAAAGGTGTTAGGGGATAAAACGGGAAAGGAGGGATTGGGGAGGATTTGATCAATATACGTTATATGTAAGTATGACATTCGCAAACAATAAAAAAGAGAATACTAAAATAGGAAAATAATTAAAAAATCCAAATTGCGATATGTTCCTCGAGTTTCCAGTTTCATGCTTTGAGACTGATGGCAGTAATATTTATCATTATCACACCATTAACTCAGCAGTAACTCATCCCAAGGCCTATCTGAAGCGGCCTCCTCCATATTTCAGACGTTGGAGCCCCCGTTTCCTGTCCCTTAGCACCAATTAGTAGATACTCAGTGCGCTTGCTTATCTCCCCCCTCTCCAGCCGGAGGGCGGTTTCTGAGAGGGTGGGGCCGACCGCTTTCCTACTGTGGCGCCATGCTCCGGACATGCTTGTGTAATTCAGATGGTGCTTACGAAGACAGACTCTGAAGCGAACACTCCTGGCTATCTGACCTGTCCCGATGGCCTGACTCTGCTTTTTTTGGCGAACCCTCCTTTGCCTGTGCTGGCTGCTGCTCCCTGGGAACCAGGAACGCAGCTCTTCTGCTTCTTCGCAGTTTCCCACAGCCTCATATTTTAGTATTCTAACATGAAGAGGTCTCCTATCATCTTCTTCCATATATATATGGAATATACATATGTATCTCCCCAATTTGCTCCCATCAGATCAACTTTATGGTACCAAGTCCCAAAAACAATCCCAGCAAGATTTCAGTTAGAGTCAGCCAAATTTACTATTACAGAGAATGGACATCTTTGTTACTAATGTCCTCAGGTGGGAACACGTGGATACCTTTATACATTTGGGCAGTGTGTTTCAATTGTTTTTTTGTTATTTGTCTTCTTTGCATGCTTCTTGGATTTTCTCCTTGGCAATCTATCAGTTCATGATTTAGGCTTCATTGTAAACGAGATTCTGTTTTTATTTCATAGTCTAGTCACTCAGCTGTTGGGTGTGTGTGTGTGCCAGTGTGCATGTGCACACTGTGTTTCTACTGAGGTACCGATCAGTACTAACAGGATCCAAGTGAACCTCTGGGATTTCCTGGGTCAACCTCTCATAGATACAAGAGACTCATTAGTATGAGGGGCTGTGTGGTGGGGATCCCATCTTGACTGAAAATGGGAAGGAGCTCCCCAGAAGGGGATCAAATGAGAACTCACTGCTCTGCCCAGTAGCCTGCTTTCTCCTGCCACCCGGAGCGCTGTGAAACCATTAGCCAGACACAAGAGTGGGCCACGAGCCCTGGCTAGTCCTGCTCCAGAGAGAAGAGGTTGGTACAGCCATTCCTGCTTCGACTAGAAAGAGGAAATGAGATGCCCATCTTGGGTGGCATGATAGCGAGTGTGTTTTTTTTTTTTTTAGTTTGGATTTGATAGCATGAGATAGACAGAGGAGGAGAGAGGTAAGGCACCCGGGCAGAGGGTCGACCCGTGCTGGAGCTGAGGTCACCTTAAGATGTGTGAAGGAATGAGGGAGGAGAACAGGAGCCTTGGAATGAGCTGGGGGAATCTGGGTTTGTGTTTGTTTTTCTTTCTTCTCTCCGCTAGCTAGAGACCACTGCAGAGGAGCTCGCAAGTCCCTGAGGGTAAACAACTGGATGAGTGAATTGAGGAGTGAACGCTGAAGCCACGGGCAGCCCAGCCTGTAAGGAAGTTGGGAACCAGCAGGATATAGAGACTGAGTAGAAATCAAAAAGCATGCAAGAGTCTTCCCAATGATTCCACCGAGTCCTCACAAGGCCATTTATTCTGTGGGTCCCATTTTAATAACAGAGAATACTGAGTCTCAGAGAACTCTAACTTCCCCAATGCCGAAGGATGACTAGAGAGTGAATCATGGTCACCGCTGTATGATCTTTCAGGCCAGATGTTGGCAATTATACCCTCTGACACTGTCCCCACCTCCCAGAGGAGGCAGCCAAGCGGGGAGAGCCGCGTACGGCTGCTGAGGATCTAGCCATAATCCGTGGTGCACGTGAGGACCGCACAGAGACGAGGCCATGTTTATTTTGTTCGGTCTAGTTGATGTGATAACCACACAAAGCCAAAGGCTTCACATTGATGAGGCTGAGAGGAGAGGAGGGAATGGGGAGTCCCCTGCACCCACAAACAATACACAAACAACTGCATGGATAAGAATGTCAAATTCCAAACGAATTCCAAATCTAGGATGCAGTTTTCCAGATGCCGGAGACGGCAGCATTCACCACAGTGGCAGCAACAGAGAGCAGGGACAGAATCACCCACTTTAGAGATGGAGCACAGGTAGGACCTCTCAGAGGAGGTGACATTTAAGCAAGACGGCAGGCTCAGAGGGAGCTGGCCATGGCAGAGCAGGCTGGGTTAAGAGGCGGCAGGCAGCATCCCCCAGATAAAGGGCAGCACACACAAAGGTCCCAAATAGGAGGGTGCCCCAGGGTGTGGGGAAACAGAAAGGCCAAAAGGCCTGCAGAGTGGCAGGCAGGAGCCAGGCCTGCTGAGATGGGGAGGAAGTTTGGATTTTATTCTACTGGCTAAGGGAAGTTGCTGAAGGAGTCTAAGCTGAGGCCTGACGGGGTCTGGTGTGTAGTTTAGGCTCATTCTTGCTGTACCAGTGAGTGCAGGTAGACATTGGCAAGAGCAGACACGCAGGGGGCTTGGCCGGGGTAGGGGTGGGGCAGCAGTGACCCCGCCTATGATGAGCCTTGATGAAAGCCAGGAAAGACTGGTTTGCTGTGGTTCACTGAAGGAGACACGGCAAAGCCCGGTAATGTGTGTGACCGGTTCTGCAATCGTGGCATAAACAAGGCGCTACTGAAATAACGAAAGGAGAAAGAGCACTAGTCCTTTGCAGACTGTCTCCTATGTGCCGACTGCTTGGTGTGCGCTTCTAACACCCTCATGGAAAGCTGGTGGGTTAGAGCCTCGCTTTTGTCATTTTGCAAAAGGTGGAGGTGAACTTCCGAGCAGCTTGCGTAGGTGACTGACCAGACAGCAAGGCAGGGGCAGAGCCCATGTTGAAATGATGTCTTCCTGGGCCAGGTCTGCAAAGTCCTTTCCTTGACCACATCTTCTGGCTCACAGATGCAAAGAGGGCTTCCAGGAGGAGGTGTCTTTGAAGCAGCGTTGGAGGTGGAAATGAGAGCAGCGTTGGAGGTGGAAATGAGACAGATCGAGAGGCGGGCAAGAGAACAAAGCTCATACAGATGCAACCAACAAGAAAGCCGCTGGCTTCCTTGGGCCCAGGCTCTCTCCTACCTCATCACCCTTTCCCTGAGAGATTTCCAGGCCACACATCTGACCACATCTGCTGCTGATCTCTATGCCATGGTAGCCTGTATCTAAATATCCAGGAGGGCTCTGGACTGTTGCTGTAGGATCCCCCCTCCCTCCAGCCCGTTCCTAGGCAAACACTTCTGGAACATCTCAGTGCTCTGAGGCTGAAGGGAAACCTTAACACATCAGGCTTCTGGGACACTTACTCGTCTGGCTCATCCGTATCCACCAAACATTGGAAAGACATGCGAGGCACAAGGAAGAGAGAAAGCCCTCTCGGGGCAGGTGGAGGCGGAAAACAAACACGTTCTCAAGCACCCGTCACTACAGCGTGAACCCCAAGGACCCTGCTGGGGTTGGTTCAGTGACAGAGGATTCTTACTTCAGGGGAAAGTGGCATGGGGGTGAACAGTTGCTGGAGGGAGGGACTCAGACATCACTGATCCTCAGCAACACTCGAAGTGTCAGGGAAGAAATCACGCTCATTCTGCGAGACATCCCACCTCTGAGCCATCTGAGAGCTAATGCGCTATGAAGCCGTGATAGTGGTAGCATCGTGCTGCCCAAAGAGCAGACATTGGGCAGGCAAGTGGAGGCTCCAAGCCAGTGGGGGCTGTTGGGCCCCAGCTTCCCAGGTTCCCGCGTTCCTGGGGTGCAGTTGGAATTCAAGTCTCTTCAAAAGTAGGAGAATGGAACTGGGTGGGCTTCGGGTCATTGGTGAGTGCTGTGGCCTTCTGGGCTGGTGAGTGCTGTTTTGGACGTAGGCTGTTGCCCTAGGCTTCCCTCAGTGCCAAGTGACTCTGGACCAGGAGCCGTCTTTACATGATCGCCAACGGGGGACTTGCTAGCGGACCGCCCAGCTTCCGGAACCGTGAGCCATATGTATTTTTGTTGCCTGCTGTCTTTCATTTATGCAGCTTGTGGCTGTCACTCTGTGACGCGCTTGACTGCTTCTCTTTCAGAACTCGGGCACCGTCACGTGCTCCTCTTCAGCCTCAGATTCCTTAGTTGAACTCCTGTTTGAAAGTTTGTATTTCTTGCAGGGCAAATGCTGCCACTGTGGATTTTAATTGTGACGCTGCCATCATTTTCTCCTCATTCCCGATTTGTCGCCATCATTTCCTTCCTTTCTCAGGAGCTCCCCTCCTCCTCTACCCCATCCACCTCTGCTTAGCATCTTTCTCTCTTACAATTAAATGACAGTATTACCTATAAAGCCCATTAGAATACCTACAACCTATTCTGGTTTTTTACTTATCTATTTTATTTTTTACTTTCTGGGGGTGGAATCAAGGGCTAGGTATCCTAGTTAGCATGAATTATCAACTTGACACGGCCTAGATTCATCTGAGAGGAAAGCCTAGATTGAAGACTTGCCTGCATCAGACTGGCCTTCAGGCATATCTGTAGGCGATTGCCTTGAGTATTAATTGATACACTGTGGCTGACACCATCTGTACGCTGGGAGTCCTGGGTGATATAACAAAGCTCTTTCAACGTGAGTCCATGAGTGAGCAGACGGTGAGCCAGAAGCAGCTTTCTTCCTCCATGGCTCTTGTCTTGAATTCCTGTCCTGACTTCCCTCAATGACCTGTGACCTGGAAGTGTAAACCAGACAAACCCCTTCCTTCTAAGCTGTGCTTCATCTGTGTGTGTTATCACAGCAACAGAGTAAAACAAGAACACTAGGCAAGTGTTTTACCACTGAGCTACAACCCTAGCCTGAGCTCTTTATATTTCTTTCTGCCTTCTGGATTATTTAAAAAAACAGCAACAACAACAACAAAAAAAAAACCTTTTCTTAAAAAAAAAAATGGCTCTGATTCTTAAGAGAAACAGTTATTTCTTTTCTCACGAGTGCTGTACTTTATGAAACTTCCTGTGCATTTATCTCATTTGTGCATTATTATTTTTAATCTGTCATTTTGAAGGGAGAGATCGCTACCGGCCCAGTCTGCCAGCCAAGGAGGCAGGTGGTGCTCGTTCTCCTAAGAGACATCAGAACTCACGCCTGGGATCACAGCCTGGCAGCCAGAGGGTGTGTTCTGGCTGATTCAACTACTCAGGGCAGCTTGGCTGGATTATCATACTTGGGTAATTTGGAGTAGCTTGCGTTTCTTTCTTAGAGGCAATCCGTGGAAAATGAAATCACTGGAGCGCACTGCTGTTTCTAAAGCCACATTTATACCTAGCAGGCTGTCCACCTCCTCTCCTTCAAAACAACTTTCTGGCTCTTTTTTGGCCATTTCCTGACTCAATGCAAACTTGAGGCTGAAAAGTGATTGCCTGCTGGGTGTGCTGATCTGTGTGGAGGTTGCTCGCACAGTGCAGCTACACGGACCTTCTCTGTTTAACGTTTAACTCACCGTTGCTCTTTTAAAAGAAACCTTCTGGAAACTGCTGAACCTGAGGCCAGTATTCTTGGCAAGATCTGTGAACACAGCTTTGCTTCCAGTGCCTTCTGCCTCCTCCCGGCCAGCTGTCTGCTTGCTGGCTAACCGCTGTGGAGAACAGCTCTGCACTATGACAGATCTGAGAGTGCAGCAGGGGCTCTGGGCTGAAAGCACAGCCAGGTATTTTGTCTAGTCCAGCGTCCTCCCAGGAAGACAAGCTCCACTGGGCAGGGAGGCTGGTTCCTCAGACCCTCCTCTTGGCAGCCCTGCTGCTGGGTGGCCAACAGCTAAGAATGAGTCTTGCAGCTTACCCTCACTTTGTCACAAAGAAGAAACCCTGCAGATTCAAACCAACAGAGAGCTACCTACTGGCTGAATAGGAGAATTACAGCTATATGAGTATTAGGCAGAGAATCAGTGTCCAACAGCAAGAACCCTCCCCAACCGCCGACTACACCAGTCCCAGACCCCCGCACACTGTAAAGGACCATCACCTCTGCCTTCCAGCTGTTGCTCTATATAGTCCTCTGTATATCTGTAGCTAGTGGTCCCAACTGTACTTGTATGCAAGAAACTCCGTTCTTCTGAATGTAACCAGGGTTGCCAGATGGTCATACAAGGCCCTTCTTTGATTTCCCAGATGGTCATACGAGACCCTTCTTTGGTTTCCCAACCAGTGTCTCCCCTGAATTTCTACTATTGATCTTCCTGAAGCAGCAGGAAGATCCTGTGTCGCTCCAGATCATGAGATCTTTAAGCATGGCTACGTACATCCAGCCTTCCTCTATTTTGAAAGACTTCTTACAAGCCTTCATAGTGAACACCTACTGTTGTTGTTGTGTGTCGTGGAAGTTTATTTTCAGTTATATATAAAATAATTATTTTATGCACTGTGAGGGGCTGCAGGTCTTGGCATTTTGCATTGTCTGCAGGTGTTGGATTTCTGTGGGTGTTTGATTGCTTATGATCTACACCTGAGGAGTCTGAGTCAATAAAACAACTGAGCTCAGATGCTCAGGGTTCCATTTTTGATTGAGTATGTCACTGGCCAGGGTGGTGGTTCCCTCTGCTGAGGTCTGGCAGGGCTTCCATGTATGAAAACGCCCCCGTGTCGTGTCTTCTTTGCTGAGCCACCCCAGCAGCAGAACTACTACAGTTGTGTGCAAGATCTAGGCATCTATTTGTAAAGGTGTGTGCAGGGGAGTGCTTCTGTGTGAAAGTGTACACATGTGCATGGGTGTGTGTACATGGGCATATGTGTGAGTGTAGAGGCCAGGGGCTGATGCCAGGTATCCTCCTCCATTGCGCTCCACCTTACTTGCTCAAGAAAGAGTCTCTTCATTAACTCTAGAATTTATTGATTCTACTAGACTGGCCGGCCAATGAGCTTCTGTGGACCACTGTTCTCCAGCACTGAAATTACTGACCTTCACTGCTGAACCTTTTCACATGAGTCCTGGGAACCTCAACTCAGATCTTCATGCTCATGTAGCAAGCACATTACCCGTTATCACATTATGCTGGAATCTTGGCTGATCTGTACTGTTTCCAAACGTCTCCTCTGTCTTTGCTAGGGAGACTGTAAAGGCAAAGCAACATCGATTTCTCATCTTTTTTCTCCAGTAATTTCTGTCTAATGACCTGCAGGAAGGTGTCTCTAAGGGCAAGTGTCTTTAAGGGTAGCCGGTCTTCCCAGGTAAACACATAAGCCCTCACTAGCAGAGACTCCCAGGTTCTTCCCTTCCAGGATGCCTGGAGCTAGAGCAGCTGACCAGATAATCATGAGGTTGAGGGCCTCAGGATGGTATAGCAACAGGAAAGGTCATGGTACCACGGATGGGCATGCCAGGTCTGGACCTCTTGGTTTGGAGAAGAAAGAACCCCCCCCCCCACATCTGCGAAGCCAGCTTCAGTCAGTTTTTTTTTTCTATTTTCATTCCTAATAGATACAATTTCTCTCTGAGACCTTGAAGGGAAAAGTCTGCCTTATTTATTTGTATACTCCTGGTGCCTGGCCTGATGCCTGACACTGGAAAAATGCTCCACACATCTAAGTTGAACTAAGAAATGTTACGTTCTTCAAAATGTTCCAACAGTTCCCGTTATACTGAGAACTGACTCCGTGTCCTACTGATCTTCCGGATCCTACTGAGACCCTTATTCCTCCTCTACCACCCCGCCGTGCAACTCTAGTGTGGTGGGATTTGCTCCATCATCCCCCATTTGGAAAAATCTCCTCCTGCCCTCCAGGAAGGACTTTTCTCCCTCTCACTGAATTCTCTGTGGTCTGTGCTAGTGACAGCTACCAACTGTTTAACAGTGGCCCTGAAGAAAGGGCTGAGCTTCAGCCTGTTCTTTGTGTTGTCCCTGCACAACATGGCAAAGACCCTGGTGCAGAGGGGGCCTCCAGTGCTCCCTGTTTTAAATGCAGCTAGGTCAGGGTCAGAAGGGGCAGATGGAAAGAGCAAAGGCTGGAGAGACAAACGGGCTCCATGTGCTAAATGCTGGGTGACTGTTTGGTCCTCTGGGGGCTCCTCAGTGAGACAGGGCTGGCAGACACTGATCCAGAGCCTGGCATGATGTAGATGTTTGATAAACAGTAGACAGAGGGGCAAGCACCAAGTGCCCAGACCTCTGCCACCCTTTCTTCCTCTAAGACTCTGAACTGTTCCACACATCACGTGAAGGAAAATTCCGGCCCCACTCTGGAGATGGAGAAGAGTTTGTGGGGTGAACTTCATGTTCCCTGCATTGTTACTAGGCGGAACTGCCTGGAGGGAGCCATGTCCTACTGTGTATGAACTGCCAGGCCTTGGTGGAACTTTTGGGCCCCAGGACACAGCATCCATTAAAGGCTATGGAGGTCACTGTATCCAAAGGAAGGGTTAGTCTGCCAGCCCACTCTTGCTAAGGACACCAGGAAGTACCCACTCTCTAGCCTGGCTACACCCAGGGTGGCGGTGTGGGGTGGGGGCTTGGCTCATGCAGGCATCGACAGCCCCTCTTGGAGTCTCCAAAAGAGACTACTCTTGCTCAGCTTTTGGGCTGAACATGGCAATGGGTCCCTCTGGACAGCCCCAATACTTCAGCAGAATAAGGTTTGGTGGGCCTGGAAAGGCCCCTTGGGGTCTTCTGTCTGTGCTCCCAGGAGCTGCAGCCATTCCACAGCCTCTACCATCTGGCACCCCTGTTTCGACTCATGGCACAGAAACCACCACCCATGACCTTTAGGGGGTGACCTGTAGCCTGTAGTGCTTAGGCCAGTGGTTCTCAGCCTTCCTAATGCTGTAACCCTCATGCGGTGCTGACCCCAACCACAAAATTATTTTCATCGCTGCTTCATAACTGTAATTTTGCCAGTGTTATGAATAATAATATAAATATCTAATATGCAGATGGTCTTAGGTGACCCTTGTGAGAGGGTTGTTTGATCTCCAAAGGGGTCATGACCAACAGGTTGAGAGCCACTAGCTTAGGGGATCCACTGCCTGGGTAAACTGGACAACTCTCCGTCCTACTTCTGGAGCAGCTACCGTTCTAAGCGGTCTGTAAACATTAACCCCCTTACCCTCCCAGCGAGACAGTACCCTTCATCACCATTTCCCAGGAGAACAGAGACAGACAGTGCTGAAAGAGAGTCCCAAGCTGGGCAGCTCATAAGCACTCGGTGCCTTGTGCCCTGCCGAGTCCGGCTCCTAGCTATGACTCAAAGTTGCACAAACAATGAGACTTGTGGGACAACAAGAATCCAGCTGAAGAATCAGGCCAAACAGCCACATGCGGTGGATGTTAGAAAACAAGCCATAGCGTAAAAACAAACGCAGGCTGTCAGGGGCCTTCCGGAAACAAAAGGCTCGGAGTGAAACCAGTAACAAGGTTTCCAGAGTGAATGGGGAGAGAGGACACTGTGATCAGGGAGAGAGGGGGCGAGGACTGTGGGAAACAACCGAGGAGCTTCCAAGGGTAGAAGAAAAACAAAGCCAATTAACCCAGATCAGCCAAGGAGGGGAGACTCAACACCCAAAGCACTCGGCAGAGAGGCGTAGCATCTTCTGTCTGAAGGAAAGCAGGCTATATAGGATGTGACAGAAATATAGAGCTTGGAGTCTTTTCATATCTTAAATGTCCAGGGAAGATTAATAGAAGAGATAGTTCGAAAATGTCAAAAAAGGCGCAGCAAATGCAGCATAAATAAAAACACCACAAGGCCAGAGTGGTGGCTCAGTTGGTACAGCATTCGCCTCGCAAGCATGAGGACCTGAGTTCAGGTCCCCAGAACACACAGAGAAAGCCTAGCACTGGGTACAGCCCTGCCACACCAGCACTGGGAAGGCGGACATGAGGTCCCTGGGCCTGGCTTTAGGCCGGCTCAGCTCCAGATTTAGTGAGCAATCTTGTCTCAGAGAATACATTGTAGAGCAATCGAAGAAGATACTCCTGTCTGATCTCTATCTACATACAGGTGCACAGGTGTGCACACACACACACACACACACACACACACACACACACACACGTGCACACATACACTCCAGATTATGCAAATTACATGAGCACTTGGTGACCTAACGAAGTTTTTAGATTTTCCTAAGTTGAAAGGAGAAAGCATTAGCCCAGGCAGATGCTGTGTACAAAAGAGAAATCCCCGACCCCGGGCACAGGCAGAGATGCTGTGCAGACAGTCAGACTTCCCACAGACCACCGAGGGTGTGGAAAGCTGATGCGGTATCTGCGGGGGGTGGGGGGAGATTATGTCAACATGTGCCTTCAAAGAATACATCTTCAGGAAACAATTGGGTATGTGTTCAAAGATTCATATATAATATATACAAAGATGCTCATTGGAGCGAGAATCCAAAACTATTGGCTTTAGCCTCGGGGGAGATGTTTGGTGAGTTATGGCTCAGCACACAATGGCTTTCTCTGTAGCCTTCAGGCATGGGGAGGCAGGTCTCTTGATAGTGAGTAAGATGGTGACGTGTGGTTAAGTGCTAAGAGGAAAAGCAAGCTGCCGAGGCAGGCGGGGAAGTGTTCTTGTTTAATAAACCGTATTCGCTGGGTTTGCTTTGTGTACGTGGCTACACAGAATGCCTAAAAGAATTAAAAGAGCAAAGAGGACCGGGGGTTATTTTACGTGGGGTGTGTGGAGGAAGGACATTACACAGTGAGACGTGAGGACTTGGGATTTATACTTTATGATCTTTGCTACTGTGGCATTTTGAATTAAACAAACAACCAAACAAAAAATGACTACTATTTTCTTATTTTTACCAAAAAGAAAACATGGCCGTGTAGGTGCCATTGTGTGTGTGTGTGTGTACAGAGGTCAACAGGTCAGGTCAAGCCATCTTGCTGACCTCTTGATTTTTTTTTTTAATAGAAAAATTCTATAACAATACACAGAATAGAAAAAATAACCAAATAACTCAAACACAAAGGAGTCTCTTCAGAGGAAGGAGGGTGGAGATGGGGAAGAAAGGAGGGAAGGAGAAGAGACAAGGGAGGGAGAGGGTGCAGAGGTAGGGGGAGGACTCAGGGCTACTGGAGGGGCGAGAGCTCAATCATTCTTCTGTGCAGTGTGTATGAATACAGAGGGACGGTGGAGCCGGGTGGGGACTGAATGTGGGGCTTGTCTTGTTCCGCATTCTCACTCTTGGCCTCTCTCAGTGTGGCTGGAAGACTTCTGCCTACTTAGCAGCAGGGGGAGCTGTGGCTGGGAGGAGCTTGTACGAATGAGGGCTGGTGGGATCTTCATATCCTTTGTATTTATTTATTTATTTTGAGACAGGGTTTCCCTGTTGTAATTCTGGCTGTCCTGAAACTCACCCTGTAGACCAGGCTGGCCTCGAACTCACAGAGATCCTCCTGCCTCTGCCTCCCGAGTGCTGGGGATAAAGGGGTGCAACATCACCGCCCGGCTTTCTTTTTAAATTTTTATCTACTTACTGTGTGTGTGCACGTGTACCACGGCAAGCGTGCCGAGGCTGGGAAGCCAGTTATCTCCTTGCATTATGTGAGGCCTGGAAATTGAACCTAGGATGTCAGGCTTGGCAGCAAGTGTTCTTACCCACTGAGCCATCTTGCAGGTCTAACTATCTTAGCATTCTATTCCCCTTATGTACACACGCACGCATGCACTTGAGTGCATCACGAACATACAGCGAGCCCTATGGCCTCCTATTCCTTGCCCTGTTCTGGAGAGTGTATCTACTGTGTTGGCCTTGAACTGAGCTTCCTGCCTCCCCTCCATTCCTGGATGGCTTTTCTGGGCACTAAACTTGCCCTCACTCCTGCCTCACGTCCCCGGTCTTGTTTCTCATGCTTTCCCTGTTGCCCACGAATCTGCTGGCTGTGAATGTGTCCTGCCCTCTTCCACCCCTGCTCCACAGTCTTAATTCATCAGGAAGCACTAGAACAACTCTCTGGGATGCTGATGTGGGCCATGCCCTTCTCTTTGGACAGTGCTGGTCAAAACATTTAGAGAGCAAGCACCAGGATGTTTCCAAAAGACTTTTGGACATTTCAGCCAAAAAGTAAAATCCAGAGGAAAGAAAAAGAAGACAAAAGAGGTAAAATCCCCCAAACTCTCACGTGGTGGCACACGTTAGTTACTGCTCTTCCAGACTCTCTGTATATTTTAGGTATTGTTCCTCGCAGAGCCAAGACAGGGACAGAGAAACCATCATTTGCGGATTTACTAAGAAGGAAGACAGTTGGTGGGAGCACTTACGTGTCCTCTGAATTTGTTCTTTTGTCTTCTCAGTTGCAGCTGCCCGGTACAGATCTCCTAGTCCAGCAAACCCTGGAGACAGCCTCCCCCAAGGACACCCCAACGCAGCCTGATCCTTCAGCTCATTCCCCCTAAAACTACCAGATACCCAAACTTAGCACATTGCCCAAGGTCCTTCGCTGTGGTGACCCCAGCTCTGCCAGCCCCTATGGTTGCCAGCCTCCAAATCATAAGACTTCATCTAGGCTGGGGATCATTCTCAGCTCCAGCTCCTTTGTGGGGAGTTGTATGTTGGGGGAATACCTTGCCTTGCTGGGAAGCCCCTCTCCTACCTCTGACCCTCCTCCTTGGCTACCTCGCAACCCTCTCACCATCTTTGAGGGCTCAGCTCTCCTGTCAACTTTTCCAAGATGACTTTCTGAGCCTCCTAGATCTGCCTTTGCATTTCCTTTTCCCTCCACCTTATTCTGGGCCTGCCTGCAGGAGTCCCTTCTGAACAGGAAGTACAGAGCCTCTACTTGTGTAAGAACGTATAGGAACAGAGTTGTCGCACGAGGGAGTGGATGAAATAATGAATGACGATCCAAGTTAGGAGAGTCGGGAGATCTCCTCCTGCTTTGCCTATGAGCGCCCTGAAGTGAACCAGCCGTCGGCCCTTCAGCATTCACTGCCTGGTCATCATTCATGAAGGGTCCGTTACAGCGTCACACACAGTACCATACAAGTGTCTTTACATCCCGATCCTTCCCACCCATCCATTCATTGGGCTTTCTTGGCTGTGAGTGTTGTACTCATAGGGGGTCAGCAGCAGCTTAGATTTTCCAGATTGTCACCTCACAGAAGGGCTGAGAAAGAACACGGAGGTGTTGGCTGAGGCTGTAGTGACCCTGAAAGCCGGAATGAGATGAATAGCTTTCATTTTGTGACATGCCATGGATCTCATCAGGATGCAGATAGATCATTTCAGCCGTGCCATCCCTTTACGAAATCCTAAGCTCCCATGTGCGCCGCTGACCTCACAGTGCGTGGGGCGTTGTTCAAGAATGCAGACAGGGTGGATGCTGCATTTCCTTAGTTCTAAGTGAATGGTGTGTACCAGAGAGTGCGAATGTGTATATCTCTTTCAGTAACATAGCCACTTCTACTGAAAACCCAAGAGTGTGGTCACAACCCTACCTCGGCTCAACAACCCCTTCCCTTGGTGACTTCCTATGAGCTCTCTGTACTGCCGGTAACCGTGGTAAGCCAACCCTGCTCAAGACTTCCAGCGACTCGCCCTTATTTATCAGCATTTAGGATTCTCCATAACCAAGCCGCTGTGATCCCATCTAGCCCTCAGCCACGTGCAGCCCCTTCGCCAGCCAGCCTGTTCTCCTTTCACACCTCTGAGCACACTGCCATTCCAACCAGCTCTTCCCTTCCTTCCTTCTCAGAACCATACAGCTCGAAGGCTCACCCTGGCTAGCAGTGTGATATAATGTGAAGATCTGGAAAGATCTGGGGTGTTCTCCGGTTTTCTGTAGCTTGCAAAGCTTAGACGCACAGAGCTTTCTCTTGAACTCTTAGCTTTCTTATGTACAAATGCATCAGGGTTTATTACGACTACCCTCATCAATAGGGCTCTTGGGAAGAGATTACCAGAAAGGCTGTGCACCTGTCAGTCACAGATACACCTTTCTTCTCTGATGGCCTGGAATTCTAAGGAGTTCCTGAGTTAGGCACTGACTTGGGAGAGAGCTGTCCTGGGAGGAAAATGTACCAATGCCAGACACTGCTGGGTTTTGTTACTTAATTCCCCACAGCCCTAAAATAGGAGCACTTCTGGTCCTCATTTTACAGATGAGGAAGCAGAGAAGGAAACAGAAGCAACCTGCGTGGGTCACACGGCTCAAACAGACCCAGACTGGCCAGAGGACTGGCGCTGTCACCGTGACTGATGTGCCACACTGAGCCCAGGATGCAAAATGTCATTCCAGAGCTTTAGCTGAGACTCCACCTTCACAGAGAAAGGAAGAGACTCACGGTGATCAAGTCTTACCAGCAGTCAATGGAGGGGTAGGGATCCAGACCTGGGCTGTGTAGCTTCAAGCCTGGGTCTCTGATGCTCTAAGGTAGAAATGTCCCAGCAGTGAATTGCGTGGCCTTAGATGCAGCTCCCATGAGGCTGAGTCTGTGTCCCACATGACCAGTCCAAACCTGGGGTCACTGTGGCCACTATTAACCCCCACAGGCCTCCAGCAGTAGTAGGAGGGTCACAATAACAGCTAGGAGTCAGTCAATGATGCTGGCGACAGCTCCCCATGACAAAAAGTTGCAAGTGTTTCTTTGTTGTCTCTGGACACTTACCCAATGGTGCATCCGGCATCTGCCTCGATGGTCCAGATGCAGTTGAGATTGTGTTCATAGGGGGCTGGGTACCCGGGTGACAGGACCTGGCCCGACGCCTCTCCCCTCACTGTCCCTCCACACTCAGCTGAAAGAAATTGCAAAGGAACGAGTATCATGGGATGGCCCGAGCATCCAGCCATCACCGCTTGCTCCCAAGTCCCTCTAGCCCATTCCAGGTCGTTAAGCAGAGCATGGAAGAAGCTCCCTAGGTGAGACTAGTACTCAGAAACAGAGGGAAAAAAATTCTTAATACTCAATAATAAGAGACACATACCCCAGTGAAAACCTAGGCAAAGGATTTTAGTAGACATATATCCAAAGAAGATATATGAACGGCCAATATGAACACGAGGAGATGTTTAACATATTGTGTCATTGTTACAAGACTGACAATCAGAAAAAACCACAATCACCTCCCACCAGGATGGCTGTGGCAGAAAGGCAGGTGTTGAGACTAAAAGAACAAGAGTAGACAAGGCTGTCGGGGGATGAGGGCCTTCGCATCACAGGGAGAAACGTACAGTGGTGCAGCCGCTTTGGAAAGCAAGCTGGTAGGAAGTGTCCTAAAATCATTAAGTGTAAGTCATCGTACGGTATGGTATAGTAACCCTTCTCTCAGAAGACGTGAAAAACAAAATACGCTCACATAAATACTTGAACATAAATGCTCTTACAAGTGTTATTCATAGCAGCCAACACGTGGAGACAACCCTAGTGTCCGTTACCCGAAGAAAGGAATTACAAAATGCGCTCTGTCTATCCGACAGAATGTTAGTCATCCATGAAGAGGAATGGCGTTCACACACACGCTACAGTGTGGGTTTGGGAAACACGATGGTAAGTGAAAGAATCCAGACATGGCATAGTAGATATGGTGTAATTTCATTATACAAAAATATCCTGAATAAGTGAGACTATAGAGAGGTAAGATGCATCATATTTACCAAGGCTTGGGGGAGCGGGTGCTGAGTAACTGCTGATGGGTAACGGACTTTCTTTTTGAAGGAGAAGCTGTTCAAAACTTAGTGATGATGATTATGTAAACCATATGAATGAACGGAAACAACTGAATGGTGCATTTTTCAATGGGTTAATAAACTTGTAAGTGAAACAGCCCCCAGGGATAAAGCTAGCTGCTCACACTATGATCAAACCCCTTGGAGCTCCCCAGAACAGAACAGGGAGGAGCTCCCACCTGGTCATGAAGCAAAGGGACCTGTGCTAGCTGCCAGGGAGCATGCTGCTGACTAGACTCAATCTTTCTCCAGGTCAGGGTCAGTGGAGGAGGCACTACTACACATGTACCCATCCCTGGAACTTGCACGATCCTTCCACATGCCGTTCCCAGGAGGAAGAGGCCAGTCCCTCCTCAACCCCCCACCCGGTGCAGGACAGAGAGTAGGGGAGGGTTTGGAGTCAAATGCACCTTGAAGGAGGAGTCAGAGGTGAAGAGGTTGGGTGGTGTCAGGGGAGGCTGGGAAGGACAGGAAGTGAGACCTTGCAGTGAGAGAGAAGAGGTGGGGTGAGGTGGGGCAGGCTGGGGATGTGCAGTGGTGGACAGCAGGGCTAGAGAGCCGGGCAAGCAGGGGGTGTTGAGGGACGATGCATACCCGGGCTGGTTCAGGGAAGAAGCACAGTGAGTATACACTTGAGTGAACTCTCATTTAAAAGGTGAGGGAGTGGACTGGGGTCGAAGCTCAGAGAAGCACAGGGGATTGAGCCTCAAGGCAAGGAAACCAGTGGAGAGATCTGTACTTCCAGTCAGAGTGAGTCACTTAGCCCATGAGCTGGTGGCTCCCCCAACCTCAGCCTCCATTAGTCAGGTCTGCTTTTAAGCCTCTGTCCCTAAATCTCTAAGAGACATTTTTCACATTGTCTCTTCTGGAGCAAAGTCCACACCCTCTGGCTGTCTTTCCTTTGGTCCTCCCTGACTCCAGAAGGAGCCCCAGTCCTGACAAATCTGATGAACTAACTCCACAGCCTAGGCAGCCTCTGCTTGGGCCAACAACACGGCAAGTGGCATCCCTATGACCCCTCTGTGACACTCTCCCCTGCCCAGGGAAAGCGCATACTATCTTCCTCTATGTCTCCAGCATAGTGAATGAAATATTCACTATGCATTGCAAGTGCACTAAAATAGTGTCTGTCTCCCCTGCCAGACCAAGCAAGCTCTTGGCTGCAGAGACCTTGTCGTAGACTGCACATCAAGGGTGCAGTAGAGTGTTGGGCACACAACAGAAGTTTAATAAGTATTTACTGAATGGATCGATGCACGGCCCAGTGAGTAGAAGCTTATTGCTTCCCAAGAAAATTACTGTGTCTGAACCAAGGAAGCATGAGGGAAAATGAAGGCTTAAAGGCTGAGCTGTTTAGGGAAAGGGGGTGACTGGTTAAGCAAGGAGCTAAATGCTGGAGAGGATGGGTTCAAAGTTACAGAGGGGAGACTGACCTTCGCCTGTTACTATGGCTGACCCAACAGGCATCTTTCTGACTCCAGTGCTTCACCTGGCCCCTAAGGGAGGGACCTACTTCTAGGAATAGTGTTCGAGAGACCAGACCCTTCGTTCTAGCCTCTCTGTAGGCCTCCATTCTGTGGTGCTGTTGGGGTGGGTGGCTCCGATCTGACTGAAGGGCACCAAGGTAAATGAGCCTGTGACGGTGGACTGCATGGGACTGAGTGAGAGGGTGGGTGACAATCTGATCCGGAGCAGGAAGCCCGGACAGTGGAAGGGCATCATCCCCGACCTTGGCCAGGGGGAGCAGCACATCCTGCTTCCACCGTAGAGGGTGGGTGCTTGGGAACAGAATCCTAGGGAGAGCTTCACAGGGACCTCACCACTTCTTCCTTCCCCATGGGATCACTTTATTCAAGGGCTGGCAGGAGGGCCTGGCAGGAGTGTACCAACCTGCAGTATTCACTAGCAGAGACTCCTTGAGGTCTCATTCTTCCTGGCCTGCCCCCTTCTTCCCATCCTGGGGCTCTGGATGCCAGGCCTGAGCTTCGGATTCTCCTTACCAATGAAGGAGACACTTGGATGTTTAAAGCTAACTCAGTAACTTCAGCGGTCCTTGCTGAACTCTACCCTCAACACGGCATGTGTAAATACGCACGCACACACGCATGCAGCCTGACTTCATTAAATGCAATGGGGCCTGAGGAAGTCTCACTGACGTGTAATCTTCCTATCCCCATGTGAATGGTTCCTCTATCCAATGTGACTGGCGTGTTGGAGAGCCGAGGGATCTGACAGGGAATCCTTCCTGCAAAGCAAACAGTTATCCTAAGGGGAGCCACCATCCCTCATTTATTTTGCTTGCTTGGATTTGCGTGCCTTGTGGTACCACACTGCTGTCTGTTTATGCATGTGTCTCCCTGGTTGACCCGAGAGTGCTCGTCTCTGAATTCCAAGCACCTAGGTAGGGCCTGGAACATGAATGGAAGAAAGGAATAAAAAGAATGGTCACAGATAGTGGAATCCTCGTGCTGTAATCCCAGGGCTTGAGCAGTGGAGACAGGAGGATCCTTGGGCCAGCAAGGCTAACTGAATGGTCCAGCCCCAGGTCTCAGAGCGAGACTCTGTCTCAAACAAAACCAAAACCAAAAACAGACAACAATAAAGAACCAAAGTGGATGACTCCTGAATCCCAAGGAAAAACACTGAAGCTGGCCTCTGTGTCATCACGAGTGTACACACGCATGCACACCTAGCTGTACATGCACACATGTGCACACATGCCCACACACGGACACAAACAGGAATGAAAGGAGACAGGGAAGAGACACACCTACAGTCTATCCCCACCTCAGTGACAAGGGAAGAAGACCGTAAGTGCTGTTTGTGGGCTGTTACTGGCTTGAAATTCTTGCTCTTGACCCTCTTGTGTATCACGTGGAGATGAACAGGACCAACCATGGCCACTGAGGCTTCTCACTTGGCCCTGTATGTGCTCAGGCTAGACCATCTACCCACCTGACCCTCCTGATGGTGGGACATTATCTATCCTTCTAAGTCTCAACGGAACCGTGACTCGCTGGGCAGTACCAACTCATGCTGTCCCTAGACTCTGAACAGAACTCTGTGGACAGGACTGATCCTCCTGACAATGATCCATCTGTGTGCCTACTTCCTTTGGCAGAACAGGGGCTTTCCAGTGGCAGGGACAAACTTCCTTTTTCTCCTTCTTATTTCTCTGCCTCCATATACCCTGACACCCGTTTCTAGCATGTGTGGCTTGGTTGGCACTCACGTGCTCCCCCAGTGACTCTTGTTCTCAACAGATCCACTTGTGCTGCAGACAGGTACATCTAGGATGTTGGGATGAGGACTGGGAAGATCTGGTTTAGGGGGAAAAGGAGGAGTAGGGACATGGAAGTCTGAGCAGCAGACCAGACAATCAGAATGGTAGGGTTCTGCTTATTTTTAGATGACCACTGTCTCTGGTCTTGTGATGCAAGCACAAAGCCTCCAGGGACTGTCTGCTGACAACTTACAAGAGCCACAGGCTTAGGGAGATGCAGGCTCCCTACCCTAACCTTCTCTAAGATCAAGCTCTTTCTCCCAGCACTTCCCCAGAAGAGAGAGCATGGGTTTATTTACCTACAGGGAAACCTAGACTTGGGATGAACTGGAGGCTCCTTTGAGTCGGTGCTGCAGGAAGCCCTGCAGCCACCTCTTCAATCTATCAGAGACCCTCCCCCTGCCCCCCACAACTTCCCTATTGCCTCTGCTGCAGCTCTGAGGGGTGTAGCTTGACTCTGGCCCCTCAGACTAAATGTGTGAAAATGGCAAGCCACTGTGTGAACTGCTCTGCCTGTGGAAAGAGGTGTGAGTGTGTGAGGAAATGGGGAAGGCTGGCCATCAAGCCACAATGATCCTGGTTCACTACCCTGACCCTGGATACCCTTTCTGAGGAAAGGGCTGGACCTCAGGTTAGGGGAAGACATGAAGTTCATGTCCATCAAAAGGCAACCTACCGACACAGGTGGGCAGTGGCCGGTCCCAGGTCCTTCGCTCCCCACTCAGACACATCAGCTCATCACTGCCCCGCAGGCTGTAGCCAGGGTCACAGCTGAAGGTCACAGAGCTCCCTGCAAAATGACCTCCATCGTGAACCTTGTAGCCAAACTGTGGGGTCCCTGGGTCCTCACATCGGATGAGTTCGAAACCTGGGGAAGTCAGAAGAGGAAGAGTGAGCAGAGTCCGTGTGGGCAGGGCCATGTTGCTTCTTCCCTCCAGCTCCTGAGGTTCCCTGGCCACCACCCAAGGCAAGCTAGCCTCAGGCTCATGACCAGTGCCTATTGCCATTCTCCGTGGAGGGAGCATTTCTCTGATGCTTTATGCAAATGAGTTCAGATTTTAATAGCGTGCATGCTTGGGGTTGGGTTTTCTATTTTTTGGTGGACTCTGTAGCATTCTGTGGGTGGGATTTGTGGCTTCTGTTTTGCTCATTGGGACGCTGTGGGAAGAAGTAGCATAGAGAGCATTATCATGCAAACAGCTGTGTTGAAAGGGCTGAAGGAGAGACTCTGGGAGCTCCCACTCCACTCTGTGGGACTCCAAAGACCTTGGTGCTCATTTGTTATTCATAGGGGTCTCACAGGTGGGTGTAATTATTGGCACTCTACAATCAAGAGCATTGACTTGGGAAGGTTAACTAAATTGTTCGAAATTCACACCATTTTCAGTTAATAGAAATGGAATTCAAATGTGACTCCATTTAATCCTGTTACATGAGCCACTTCTGAAACAGGCAAACATCCCTGTGTGAGACATCTTAGCACCTGGGCTGGGGGAAGGGGTGGCAATCCTGGGAGAACCACTGGACTGCTGGAGTCACTACAACACAATTTGTCCATTGCAAGTAGTGGACAGCCCACTGTCTCTTACATTCACATAACTGTGAAACTATCGCCACAGTTGTAGAACAATTTTGTCATCTCAAGGCATTTCATATTTTCCCCTCACTCCCTATTCCCTTCCGTCCCTATGTATTTGCTCTGTGAAGTCCTTAAAATGTGCGGCCTTTATGTCTGGATACTTTTGCTCAGGGTAGCGTTTTAAAGCTTCATTTATGCTAAAGCATGAATCATTTCTTCCTTTTGGCTACAGAATAATACTCCACTGTATGGACATACCACGTTTTCTATATCCACTCATCAGTTACCAATCACCCACTGGATTTTTAAAGACATATATAAGTATGCATTTTTTTCGCGCGTGCACGTGCGTGTGGGTGTCTGTCCGTCTGTCTGTCTACTGGGCAAATGGAAGCTCATGCGAGTGAAATGGGAAAGTCAGACTTGGTAGTGCATTCAGACACAACAAAGACTTA
>JAMJFZ010004114.1:9660000-9802500 GCA_026225945.1 Cricetomys ansorgei
CACACACGATAGCTAAAAAGTTTATCAGCAGCAATTAAAATATCCCATGAGTCCTCACTCATGTACTCAGCAGCTCACCAACCATATTAGGAGACAGGTGAACCACAGCCTCCAGAAGACAGATGGGGAACCAAAGTTCCTGCCTTTTTCCAGATGGAGAAATATGGCCCGAGGGTTATAGGAAGAGACCCTTCCAGTTCACACCCTGAGTGAGGCACGCTGAAGCTTGTGTCACCCAGCCCATAATACTCAGGAATATTCCAGAAGACACTGCTGAAGCCCAACCTTACGGGAGTCCACAGAAGTACCTGGCATTCATCTGCCAGGAAATCCCCAAATGGGGCTTCTGTGTTTTCCCATGAGGAGTAACAATGAAGGGGACCAGAGCGATGGCTCAGAGGTCAAGAGCACTTGCTGCTCTTGAGAAGGACCCAGGTTGGTTCCCAGAACCGGCATGGAGGCTCACAACCACTGTTAACTTCAGTTCTGGAGGATCTCAGGCCCTCTTCTGGCCCCTGTGGGCACCTGCACACACTCCATGCACATACAAACACAGAGGCACACACACATACACACAAAGTAAAAATAAAGAAATCTTTCAAAAAATATTGATGGTGAGGGAAAGGACAAAAGGAGACAGCGGGTGCTGTGTGCACACAGGTGACAAACTCAGGTGCTCAGGAACCTTGTGGATCAGTTCCCCTGTACTTGGGCACTGGGGAGCTATTCCAAACTATTGTGGGTTGTGCCTTCTCACAATGAGGAGGAGGAGGAGGAGAAGCCAGCACTGCCCTCACAAAAATTCACTGAGCACCTACTATGTGCTTTAAATCCCTATATTAAATCCCAATATAAATCCCTATATTGAGGGATGGTAAGAGACCTGATGTATTTTCCAGGTGCTTGAACAAGAAGTTCATCTAGAATCCCATGCCTCAAAACATCAAAGTATCTGGATGAACTCAGAAGTTAAAGCCGATGTTTATTAACTAAAAGCTGATCCAGTCTTTGGGAAAGGTATCACAATGGGGTTATTGATTTTTTTTTTTTTGAAAAGAGAAGTTACATTTTAAAAAGAAAGATACCAATTTCACATGCATCCTCCAGCCGCATGCCAGGCCCAAGGGATAGCTCACAGTGATTCTGGTTAAAGAGAGAGCAGGGGAGAGAGAAAAATCTTGAAAAGGGGGCTTTTCATATAGATATACAAGGAAGTAAATACAATCGATTGAAATTTCTAACAGAGAAACATTCGTTTTGTTGTGTTATAAAAATGCCCCAAACTGCTTCCTTAGTCCTGATTTCTAGGACTTGGGGTGTTTTCTTTCCCATAAACTATACCTGTGGGGAAGAGAATAAAAATAAGGAGAAAAATAACCAGAGGCATCAGTCGAAGGCTCTGAATTGTGGTAGGATGGCAAAGACGCAGTCTCCGAAGCTCTGACCTTCACCCCATCTCAGGGGCTGGGATCCCGGGGTTGTGATCTCCTTAGCGAGAGTATTTCTGGGAGAAAGTACCTTTGCTAGGACTCAAGGTGGAGTCCAGTAACTAAGATCCTCCATCAAAAAGATACAAGGGCTTCATGTTTCAGACCTCAGAGAACTAGGTGGCTGCGTTGGCTACTTCTAACTCAACGTGACCCACGCTAGGGTCCTTTTGAAAGAGGGAACCTCGCCTGAGAAAATGCCTCTGCCAGACGGGCCTGGAGGAGAGTTTGTACCCACATTTTCTTGCTGACATGGAGGGCTCAGCTCACTGTGGGTGGTACCGCCCCTGGACTGGTGGTCTTGGGGTGTATAAGAAAGCAGGCTGAGGAAGCCACGAACAAGCCAGCATGTTTCGTGGCCTCTGATCAGCTCTTGACTCTGTGTTTCCTCCTCATTTTTAAGTTCCCGCCACGACTTCTTTCAGTAATGGTCTACACCGCGGAAGTGAAAGCAAAATAAACCCCTTGCTTTTGGTCACAGTGTTTACCACAACAACGGAAACCCTAAGACAGTGTCACGGTAAGCAACAGTAAGTGAAGTAAATTGATGGAACGCTGTTAATGGAACCCTATTTACAAAAGGTCATGGGGTGCAGAGGAGTCTAAGGCGGTGTTAGGAGAACACTAAGTGGGAGGAGAACAGGAGGAAATCCAGAGACCAAAAATAATCTGGTTTTCTGTCAAGTGGGCCAGAGGACTCCCCATGAATTCTCAAGAAAAGGAGGGGGAGGTGGCAGCACCCACTTCCCCCCTAAGATCTGCTGCTTTCTCACAGGGGCCGAACACAGCGGGAACTCAGAAGGCAAACCTTTATGGTCCAGGCAGGCAGCCCTCCAGGTTCAGCCTTTCAGGAGTTGGAGGAGGAGCAAACTTCAGAGCTTCTCTCTGTCTCCGAGGCTTGGAGTTACACAAGAGCTCAAGGAGTCAAATATCGACTTGACCTAGAAAGGCATGCAGATGTTCCTCGGCATGCAAAGGGGTTACATCTGGAGAGGCTCATCTGAAATGGGGAGCATCGTAAGTTAAACGTGCTAGGGTTGGGGAGATGGCTCAGCTGATGCAGAACACACACATACATACACACAATTCAAGAAGTGCTGGGGAAGAGGGAGCCAAGTCTGGGGCTTCCTGGCCAGTAGGTGTGACTGAATTGGTGGGTTTAGTGAGAGATCCTATCTTAAAAAATAAGATGGGGAAGGATAGGGGAAGACAAACAGTATCAATCTCTGACCTCACCACACAGAAGAAGGGCAAAGGGAAGAGGATGGGAGGGCAGGGGAGGGGAGGCAAGGAAAAGGAAAGGGGAAGGGAAGGGAAGGGAAGGGAAGGGAAGGGAAGGGAAGGGAAGGGAAGGGAAGGGAAGGGAAGGGAGAAGGGAAGAGAGAAGGGAAAGGAGAAGGGAAAGGAGAAGGGAAAGGAGAAGGGAAAGAATTCACTGAAGCAAGCCTTGTATCCCTATCTACTCAGGAGGCCAAGGCAGGAGGATCGCAAGTTCAAGACCTGCCTGGGCTACATACAGAGTGATGTCAAGGCCAGCTTGGACAACTTAGTAAGATTGCCTCAAACTATAAAGACAAAGGTGGGCTGAGAATTTCGTTCAATGATAGAGTGTTCGCCTAGCATACATATGCTCCTAACTTCAAACCACAAATAAAAAAAAGAAGATAAAAACAGAATAGCCGTCACTTACTGAGTATCCATGCTTAGCGAACAGCGTGTGGTAGAGTACTGTCACCTGTCCTCATTATCATGTGGCTGCCTGGGAACACGCTCTGTGCTGTTGCCTAGCATCACAGGAGAGTCTCATACCACATATCAATATCTCTGGAGAAGATCAAAATGTAAAGGATGCCTTGCTTCTACTGAATGGGTCTAACTCTCACACCATCACAAAGTCAGAAAGCCACTGTGACTTTGAGGCCATCTGCCAACTCAAATGGATGCACAGCTCCTGCCTAAATAGGAAGCCCTTGAACACTGAGCTGTCTCTGGCTACAGGGGACGGGAGGGCACAGGGGATCTAGTGTAACATCACAGGGATTGTCCTGAAACCCAGCCCCAGATGGACTCTTCAAGTTTGTGAAGACAGAAGCAGATCCGATCCTACAGTTGAAATTTAGCAGAAAGTTTGGAGCATAGGGACCACTGAAGCAAGTGGAGAGATGTGGAAACCCCTTCCCTGCCACTAAGGGAGAATAACTTTTCTTCCAGCGAGCATGGGGCAGAGGAGGAGCGTGGGACGTGGCTCACTCAGCCTTTCGCTGCTATTCACCAACACTGCCTCTTTCAAATTCTGAATCACAAGTTTTTAAGGCATCGGTCTGTGGTTGGTCCCACTGTTTTGGACATGTGTTGAGGCAGTGCATTATGGTGGGAAGAAAGCTGTGCACCTCGAGGCCTGGACATAAAGAAAGAAGGAAAAGAAGAGGCAGCGCTCACAATTCCCCTTAGGGAACATTCCCTGTGACCTAGAATTCCCCGCAAGGCTGTTCTCTTCAAGTTTCCACCAGCTCTCAATAGCACAGAGCTGAGGCAGAGCTGGGGGTGGAGCTGGGGATGGAGCTGGGGTGGAGCTGGGGATGGAGTTGGGGTGGGGCTGGGGTGAGGCTGGAGTGGAGCTGATATGGAGCTGTGGTGGGGCTGGAGATGGGGTTGGGGTGAGGCTGGAAGTGGAGCTGGGGTGGAGCTGGGGGTAGTTTGGGGTTTGTTGTGGGGTTGGGGTGGAGCTGAGGTGGAGCTAGGGTGAAGCTGGAGCTGAGGCTGGGGTAGAGTTGGGAGTGGTTTGGGGCTGGAGTGTGTTTTCGGAGGAGCTAGGTGAGGCTGTGGTGGGGCTGGGGCTGGGGTTGGGGTGGGGTTGGTGGTGGAGATGGGGGTGGAGCTGGGGCTGGGGTGGGGCTGAGGGATGGAGTCTTTGATGTGTTTGCCTTTGGAGAATACATAAGATCTGAGTTACAGCACCATGTCAGGCAATGGCCTATTATCAGTTAACCCCAAAGACTGCAATGGCGCTCACCATGGCCATTTAACAGAATGAACACGGCATCAGAGATGTTGAGGGGACAGGAAGGACAAGGAGGGATAGGGGACTAGAACATCCATGGGCGGGTGAGACTAGGCCCTCATGTTCTGTCTCTTACACACACACACACACACACACACACACACACACACACACACCACTTTCTTGGTTTGAAATTGCAAACAACAATCATACTGAAACCTGTGGCATATACAAGCGACTTCAAATACAGGTAGATGTAACCATGGTCACAAGTCTTGAAAGAACATTGTCCTTGGCTTCATAGCCTTCTTCTCAAACTCAGAGCACCCAGACCCCACCCTGCTGCAGTGACTTCAACCGACAACTTGTTTCACCAAACTCACCAAACCTTAGTCCTGTGTGCCAGACGCTTCCATGTATCCACAGCACACGCCGTTCTCGGGGGGCTATTATTTCACATCTAAGGTGTGAAAACTGAGGATCAGAGTAATTAAGCAAGCCAGCTTCCAGTCTAATCCCTTCTTTATTATCCCGTTGATCCAGTTACAGTCAGAAGATGGACTCGAAGCCTACTGGGTTTTGCCATTTTAAGGTTCCAGTAAAAATGGAGAGGCAGTGTGGCAATTCCCAAATGGCTGAATGGCAGATCAAACCTTTGGTCCCTCGTCTTCACGCATCTTTCACGGACCACCTCAATCGGACGTGAAGCAGCATTCCTCAGAGACAGAGAGAAAGGAGATGTGCCGGCATCTGCCTTTGAGGAGTAAAGCTACAATTCCCTCTGACAGCATAACGTTCTCTTGTTCCTTTCAGCTCTCAACCTGAGTTGACAGGTGCCCAGAAAACCATGCCTCCGTCTTTCCATACCCCTAGAAAGTGCTCCTTGATAGAAAGAGGTCAGCTGTGATGGGCGTGGCCTGAGGGCACTGACGGGCAGATCCCATAAAGAACAGATAGCTGGCACTGGGGAGATAGCTCTGTAGACTTGCTTCACACTCAGAAGGAGCTGAGTTCAGTCTCCAGAAGCTCTAACAAATGCCAGGTGGGGTAGCACATGTCTGTAATCCCAGCACCTATGATGCAGAGACAGGTGGGTCCCTGGTGCCTGAGGAGGTTAGGAGAAGAACAGGAACCTCCTGGCATTGGAGTTACATATGACTCTGAGCCACCACACAGCATCTGGGAATCGAAACCAGGTCCTCTGCAAGAGCAGTGAGTGTTCTTAACTGCTGGGCCATCCATCTCTTTAACCCCTTCCAATGGAAAAATTTAAAATCTATTCTTCCTCTACTCAGAAGTCATCACTCTTTTTGTGCTTGTGCCTACCCTCCACATATGCATGTCCACGTGTGTGAAAGGTCTAGCTAAAATCCTGGACCCTTGCTGGGTGTTTTTCCATAAACCTTGATGCTTAAAGCTTTCAAATAAAACAGTTTTTGCCCTAAACGGAATAGAGACGGGTATGACCTTAGGAATAGACTATTTATTTTGGGAAAACTCTTTGAATGGGCTCTTTGTTACAAAACGTTAAGCAAATGGCTCCCTCTCTCACGCAGCCCTCGAGCCATTGTACTGGACACTGCTGTCTCCATTAGGCAGGGCCAGCCCTATTTGCTGAAGGAGAAATGGGCATTTGTACCCGGGCCACAGCCAGGAAAGAAAGAGCCCCATATAGTAAGCAAGACCTGAGTAGGTGATCTTGGAGCAGGCTCTAACTGGCTCCTCTGTCTTCCTCTACCGGGTCCCAGTGCTACCTGGACCCGACCTCAGAGGCTCGGATATCTCAGGACAGTCTTGAAAAGGAAAGGCTACTTGAGTAGACAATGCCCTAAGGGAACTCAGACGTGGCTGGTGGCCCTCCAAGGGAGGCTCAGTTCCTGTGGTCGGGAGGCTGGTGTCGGTTAAAAATATGTCTTCCAGGGCTGGAAGAGCCAGGAAGGCTGGTGTCAAAAATATTGACAGAAGTAGGAGAGCTTTGCCTGCTGCATTGGCATCTGCTCCCTGTCTCAATAACAGACTGTGCACGGGTTTCCATGTTGGTAGCCATGGGCATTACCATTTTAATGCACTAATCGTACCCTTCTTCACATGGGTGTAAACACGACTTGTTTAAACAGTCAGTCATCACTGATGAGCCTCCTCCTCAGCCCCACACAGAAACATTTCAACTGTTTGTTTTACTCATTGCCCACTTCATAAATGAGTAACGAAAGGTCCTTAGACATTTGACAAAAGACTCAAGCATAAAATGGAAAGAATAAAATAAGTTAAACCTGTCGATCCACGGTCAGTATCAAGTCTAGGAAAAAGAACTGAAGGAAATAAAGGTAGTGTAGAACCAAGAAGGAGACATAAAACTACCATCAACATCTGCTCAGAGCCATGTGGAGATACACTGGATGTGGGGAAACAAGAGAGTGAAATAGAGCTATGAGGAATAAGAGAGGGGGGAAAAACACATGAATGAGCCATCCCAGAAGTGAAGACAAATTCCTTTGGAAAGAGGAGAAAATGATAGAGACGAGAGACACGGACATTACAGCAAGAGCTTTAGATAGATAACCCAGAACTTTATCAGCTGACCAATGGGAAATCCAGAGAAGGCACAGAGGGAACGGGAGAAGGCACAGTCGAAGAACAGAATCCTTCCTGGGAGGGAGAGATGGTTCCGTGGCTAAGAGCACTTGCTGCTCTTGTGGAGGATCAGAGTTTGGATCCCAGCACCCGCACAGGGCAGGGCGACTCACAACGGCATGCAACTCCAGCTCCAAGGTATCTGATCTAGCATCCTCTTCTGGCCGCTTTAGACACTGCACGCCTCTGTGCAGGTGTATACAGAGATACATACATAAAAAATAAAATGAATCTTGTTTAAAAACAAGATTCTCTGTAACTAGATTGTATCTTCTTCTTCAGGGCCCAAACAGGTTTTCAGAACACCAGGGGAAAGAAAATCATAAAAGCTTTCAAAGATAAAAAAAAAAAATATGGTATGAAAAATAACAAGTGGGAAGCCATTTATTTAAGTTCCCAGGAGCGGAATGAAGACCGTGGAAGTCATACTATCAGGCTGTGGAATAAAACATGATTTTCATGCTTGAATTTTATATGCATCCAAATTATAAACTTTGTCAGGATAAAAGTATTCTCAGACATGAAAGACTCAGATAAATTACTTTCCATGTTCCTTTCTTAAAAAGTAAAAAAAATACTGTAGGACTTGCTTCCTCCAAATGATGGTGTCTTCCAAGATAGAGAAAGCCAGAGGATCACAAACCAATGGATCCAGTCTGAGACTGAAGTAAAGAAACTATCTGAAGTTGAGCTGTACAAAAATGCTTATAGATTAAGTAATACATACAGGAGGGGGGAATTCTTTTTTGTAACGAAGTCCCTAGAACTGACAAAAAGCGGAAGTATAAAATATGATATAATGGAATTTAATAAAAACTCATGAGTATGTAATTAGTAAGGTAAAAAAGTATTGTCAGGATGAAATTGGCAAGGTGGAGCTTGGGGACAGGGTAAGAGGAGCCGTCACGGGGAACAAAATTTCTCCTCCCACAAGGCAAGGCATCTGCTTGGTGTTGAAAGCTTTCGAGAAATATAGGCAGAAAATTCACAAGTCAAATAGCTAGGAAATTAGTAACTGAGTTGGGGAGAAGGCTCAGTGTGTAAGAACACTTGCTGAGCAAGCGTGAGGACCCGAGTTCAAATCCCCAGCGCTCACGTGGAAGAGCTGAGTGTGGGTGTATGTGCCTGTAATTCCAGCATTGTGGGTGATGGAGAAAGGAGGAGTTCATGGCTCACTGGCTGCCATTCTAGCTCCTGGTTCAGTGAGAGACTCTGTCTCAAGGAAACAACATGGAGAAGGGTAGAGCAGGACTCCTGACTTCCTTCTTTATCCTCCAGGTTTGTGAGCATGGGCGGGTGCACTGAAGCACATGCACCCCCTACACACACACACACACACACACACACACACACACACACACACAGGTGTCATTGAGGAGTATGTTCATAGTAAACCCTGATGACTTATTTAAGTGAAAAATAATTGCTAGGATGAAATTGGGGTGCTGGGTCTAGGGAAGGTGGGGACAACTGTCATGTGAGAACAAGTCAAGAAACAAGTACCTTTTGGCATTAAAGTAGAGACAAAACACTAGCGTAAATACCAGGAGAAGAACCTAGTAGAATTTAAAATGGTCAGACAAGGGTTGCTCTATTTCATTATAATAAGCCCTTTGATATTTGACTTATTTTTAACCATATGCATTATTTTTTTTAAAAAAAGTCTTTGCAGAAGCTGAGTTTTCTAAATTGTTGAATAAAAGATGACCAGGTCACAATTTAATGTGCTGAGTGGCCATCGGAGTGTGTGTGTGTGTGTGTGTGCGTGTGTGTGTGTGTCCATGTGCTGTGCACATGCTCACAGGCGCACATGCTTCCAGGAGCACTTCAGGCATCCTGCTCTGTCACTTACCACCTTGTTCCCTTGAAACAGGATCTCTTATTGAAACTGGAACTAGGCTGGTAGCCTCTCCGGTTTCCTCCTCCACAAAGCTGGGGTTACAAGTGTGAGAGCTCATGTTTGGCTTTTTCCTATGTGGATGTTGGGATCTGAACTGGGCTCCTCATGATTTCACACACACTTAACCCTGGAAACATCGCTCCATCCCCGCCTTTGGATATGGAAACTGAAGCTCTTCTGAGTCTGTATCTCACTGATGCACGGACTCACAGGAGTCAGGCAGGCTTGGTTTTCGGATGTGGTCCCAGCTCTGGGTCACCTTGAATGACTTGCCTACCCATTCTGGCAGCCTGTGTGTATAAAAAGGGGACCAATGCCTCCTTCAAGAAAGGTCTCAAGAGGGCCGTGTGTATGGCTGCTGACACCATCCAGTCTTGTAAAAGCTAAATAGATATGAAGGACCTGAGCTGTGAATCAAATCAAAATAGGCAACCAGGCTAGGTTTTAGAAAGGCACAGTTTCATCCTTCCCCGAGGCAGAGGAAGGGCCTGATGGCAGAGTGCTGCCTTGGGCTGGACTGGATATGGCTGAGTCCATCTCAGCTACTGTGCGTGCCTGAGACCCAAGAAAAGAGAATAGAATCTGCCCCCACCCTCATCTTTATATTCAGCATTTTCTCAGCGTGAGAAGGCTTTAGCCTGGGAGAAGTTCATGCTGTGATATCTGTGCCCCAGTGGCCCCTGGGATCCCATTCTGTTCAGATGAGAGCGCTCTTTTCAAGCTGTCAGTGGGGGAAAGACGACAAGGCCTTAATGAAGTCAACTCATCATTTTTTCATGGTGCAGGAGGCTGCAGGCAGGCTGCTGGCTGAGGAGGGAAGATGGAGATGCAGTCTTTTGCCTTGTCTCTTCCCTGATGGCTTGATGTCCTATCCTCAGTCCTAGGGAGCTGTTTCACATAAACAAGCCCCAATGCTACGAGGGTTTCCTGAGGCCACTGGCTGGACGCTGAAGAGGGCACAGAGGTCTGATGCCATTAATCACCCAGACACAGTGCCAGTGGATTTTTAGCCCAGCTGAGAGCTCCCTCCCCCGCCCCTGCCCAGACAGAATGAGTCTGTCGATTTTCTCTCTGTGATTCAACCAGCAGCTAATATTAACATGGCTTCAATCATCGAGAGTCCCAGAAGTCATGGTTCTGCTGGTTTTCCTACAAATGAGCCACCAAATTTAGCTAGAAATGACTTCTATTCAAATAAAGACTATGCAACCATTTGGGGAAAATATGTATTTCAAAGTCTACTTAATATCTGATTTCCCAGCTTCTCCCACAGTCCCGTGTAACTCAAATACTCTAGTGAAAAGAGGTACTTGGCTGCTGGGAGGAATTCTCTTCTCTGAAGAGGGGAATACCTGCTTTCATGCAAAGGATTGCCTTGACATCAGTGGTGAATATCTCAGCCGCTGCCTCCCCAGGACAACCCTGTGATCCCACTAGGCAGACCAGGCCAATGCAGGCAGCAGAATCCTGCAGGGTCTGCAACACTGGGGCCCAACCCCAGAGTTTCTGATTCTCGCCAGTGCAGGATAGGGCCTTAGAATTTGTATCTTTGCCAAATTCCCCAGTGACATTAATGCTACTCGCCTTGGGCCAGCACTCTGGAACCTTTGGCGTGGCCACACCTGAACATTCATCCTGGGGGACTCCAGTACCAGCACGTACCCTCCTGCCCGACCTTCCTTGCAGGTAGGCTTATAGCTCAGCTTATCTGGGCACCTGGGGAATCTGAGGGCCTGGAGCTCTGGGTATCCGCAAAAGCCAGAGGTCCCAAGTTTTCCAAGACCCTGCAGATCAACTTCAGCCCAAGCAACTGAAGTTTGTGTTGGCTGCTGGCCTAGCACCTCAGCACCTCATTTTCCTTGGGACAGGAGTCCTGTTCCCAATCTTGTAACACTTGCCCTTGGCCCTAATATCTCACCTGGCTCTTACCAGCTCCTTATCATTGTCTTAGATGGGGTGTCCTGTCTCCTTCAACCCTCAGGCGGGGGCCAGCAGTACCCTCTCTGACTGAGAAGCACACTGTCTTTCTCACTAAAAGACTACATCATGCGCAGCCCTGGGTCCAGAGTGGGAGTTCCCAAGACACCTTCGACAGTGGCTTAGTCAGTCCAGGGATGCTCACTGAGGGTTTGGCGCTCATCACCCTTTTGAAGGCTGGCAAATACTGTATCAGAACCTCTACCCCACTTCACCCTACCTCGCCTCTCCCATATCAGAGCTTATACTGTAATCTACATTAAAACCCACCTCTAACCTTTTGGGTCTCCTTGATGCAATCTCTGGGTTATAACTGTGACCTTGAGCTAGCCCCTGATTCTTCGGGACCAGTTTTCTCATCTGTAAACAGGGGTCATGATAGCTGGTACGTAGAACGGATGAGGACAAAGCAGCTGATGGAGGTTGGGTCAAGCATTCATTTCCCGTTGCCACCATGACTAGTCACCCCAATCACAAGTATTCAGACATCAGAAGTGGGTTCACTTGGAGTTCTGGGCAGTGAACCTTACAGGGCCCAGATCAGGACACTGGCAGGCCTGTTACTTCTAGAAGCTCCAGAAGGGAATGGACTCCTTTCCTCTGGTGAGTATGACGTTCCTTGGCTTGTGGCCACATCTCTGATCTCTGCTCATCTTGTCCTCCTTCCTTCTCTTCTGTCTTCCATAAGGGTACTCGGGATTGCATTACAGAGCAATGAGATAAGCCAGGACAGTCTCCTCCTCTCAAGCACTGCTATTGATGGCACCGCTAACGTCCCTTTTCCTATTTAAGGCAACATTCCCAGAACCTGGGAATGAGGGCCCAGATATTTTAGGGAACTATTACTCAGCCCACCGCAGGTGCTTCTAGAAGCCCCATCCATTTTTGTGACTATCCTTACCACTGTTAACACAATGCTTAATCCTCAGGTCTGCCCAAACATTTTTCCTACGATCGCCACACAGTCAGCAAAGGGCTGGATTTCTATAGGGCCAAAGAGCACAGTTATGTAAGGCTTGAATAACTAATGTTCAAAATGGTTAGCCATTTATACCATCTATAAAATCCTTCCTCCCCATATGTGCTCCTGGCAGGAGGGAAGAATTCTCCACGGGGTGCAATAAAAGCCCCTGCAGGTGGACTTTTAACTAACAACTTATCAGAGCAGGCTGGTGCTCTAATGAGTCCTCTGAGCTCTCCAGGTGCAGCCCTGCACGGCTCTCTCTGGCCATTACATCTGAGATTTCTTTCAAGGATGCCGCTGAGTTCTGCTGTCTTCCCAGCTAACAAGAGCTGAGCAAAACCCCCGAGGCTCTACCCCAGGGGACAACTATGAATAAACAATCACTGCCCTTATGTCTGGCCACAGCTGTCCACAGGCTCATGGGATCAAATTTTACCCAAGCCCTTCTTGGAACCCACACAGCTCATTATGGTCTCCTGTGGATACTGGACACTGAAGGCTCTGAGGTCCAACTTCAATGACTAGTGAGAGGCGTATGCAGAGTCACAGCACAGGGGAGTCAAGTCCTGACCAAGAAGATGGCAATTGGTGATGCACCCAAGCCAGTGAGATGTGTCACCAGGGATGGAGACAAAAGAGCGAAGAGTCGAGGTGGGATACCAATGTCACTCGTAGGGAAAGAGTTAACACAGGAAGAGACAGTGATGACAGTGGGAAACAGGTTTGCTCATCTGAATAAATCTGGACATTTCTACCGGGATCCCTTCTGAGGGGTCTGACCTTGCTCATGAGAGTTTAAAGGCTACAAACAGCCAACACCTTCAAGGTTCAGTATCTCAAAGTGTTTAAGACTCTTCCTCCAGGGAAACTTCTGAACATGTTGCCTCTGAGATGGGTGGTGACCAGATCTGAACTATGCCAAGACCAACAGTGCTCTGTGACACTGTCCATGTAGCCCCCAATGATACATTCTTGGGGATCTTTCTCCAATTTGTTTTTTACTTATTATTGGTACTTAGGATAAAAGCTGAGGTCTCATACATGTCAGGGAAAAAACTCTATGACTAAGCTACATGTCCCAAATGAACAAACTCTTCGATGTCACAGGGAGTCTTCTCAGAGCAAATTTCCTTTCACCCATCAGATGCAGCCAAGGCTAAGGTAGTGTCCCTAGACTCTCACCAGCTCTCAGCGCCTGAGACTTGGGACCACAGGTCCACCTCCAACGCTCAATACCCGACGCATGCTCAGGCCCAGGGTTACCATCTCTGCCCAACTCTCTACTGAAGGCTTTGAAGGAATCTTCAAATGGACAGAGAAACTCCTGTTAGATCTGTCTCCCTGCCCACTCTCCACTTTGTCCCTTAGCCCTATCATACTTTGTAAGATGGATTCTCCGTATCTCTTCAACTCTCCCAAAGTATGCCCACAACCACTTCCTGAAATCTGCCTTCCTCACACCACTCCAACACATCCCCCTCCATCTCCGGGGAAACCACCTCACCTCTGCTCCCATTCTTACAACACCATTTTTTTTTTTTTTTTTTTTTTGGTAAGGAAAGAACAGAGAATCCAGGGTTAAATATTGAGTCCTAGAGTCTACCGTTCAACATCCACAGTGATTCTGACTCTTTCTTCTTGTGTGACTGCTTTGGTTTGAATAAGAAATGTCCCCTTATTGTTTCAAAGTATGTGAACACTTCATCCCCAGTTGGTGGCACTGTTTGGGAAGGCTATGGTACCTTTAGGAGGTGGAATCTTGCTGAATGAGGCACATCACTGCAGGTGGACATTGACGGTTTATAGCTTGGCCTCGCTCTCTGTTCTCTTCCTACCTCTTATGTGTGGATGGAATCACTCTGTAGCCTTCTATCGGGCTGGCCTGTACCTGCTGCCTGCTGCCTGCTGCCTGCTGCCATGCCCTTCCCTGCCATGATGGACGATTATGTTCTCTGGAACTGTAAACCCAAATAACTCCTAATTCTTCCCTAATACGCTTTTTGTCAGGATAAGTTTATCACAGCAACATAAAAGTAACTAATGCAGTGACCTGAGGTAAGTCATGTCGTGTCACATACAAAATGGGGGTGGCACGATGATCTTTCTCCTTAAAGGGCTGCTATGGAACAAATGAGTTAGTACACACAAACTATACTGACTAGCGTGGATATGAACTAGCATAAGCAAGGCTTATCCTTCTAATCTAGAGGAAGCACATCAAAGTGAATATAAATTAGTGGGAACAAGAGTTTAGAGTCCTAGCTGAGTCCTGTTTTAGCTCTGGGACCTTGAGTAAGACGCTCAACCTTCCTGACTTTCAGGAGTTTCATCTGGAAAATGAGGGTATGGCAGTGCCTGTCCATGTGTGAGGGGATACCATGTGAAGTTCTAGACATGTGGGTGTAGATTTGACATAGATTTATTAATTACTCTTGTGGGTTCATGGCAGAGGACAGTTTATTCTTTGCTAATTCAGTCTCTGGTCCTAGAGGGTTTCAGCCTCCGTACAATCCAATCTTCAAGATGTTAGCCTGGTTCTAGAATGTTTTAACCTCCAAGACTTACTGCTAAGTGAGCTCACTCTGTCTAGTTCCTTCTAAACTCAGAGCTGTACTGAACTCAACTGACTCTTGTGGTACAACTCACCCCATTCGACATTCTGGCTCAAACTCTTCTGCAAGCTGACTGTTTCAAACTGACCTTCTGAGCTGGCTGACTGTGTCTGATTGAACTCTTCTGACTCTGGCTGACTCCCACAACTCCTCTGACCGAACTGCTCTGCTAGACTTCAAACTGACTCTCATTGTTATCTGACTCTTTCTCCCAAACTCACTCTTCCTGTCTGACACCAACTTTTTCTGCTGAACTGCCTTTGTGTCTCAGCCTGGCCCTCTGAGCTGAGAGCTTGCTTTTATATAGTGTGAATTGGGTGTGTCCTCACTGACTTGCTCTGCTAACTCTTTCTCTGATTTGTCAATTTGCCTGCTTTTCACTCTGATTCATCTCAGACTTGGGATTAAAGATGTGTACTCATTTTTGTACTTTACTCTGCCTCTGACTTTCCACTTCTCAGTTGATTAGCATGCTCTGACTCTGTCTCCTTCCATTCTCTCAATCCCTACTGCTCTCTCTTAGCTCTGAACTGACTGTGAACTCTGAACTGAGAACCATGAACTAAGAACTGTGATCTACTTCTGAACTGACTGCTTCCTTTTACATCCTGAGAGCTGGGATTAAAGGTGTGTGCCACCATTGCCTTCTCAGTTGGGTTACTTAAAGGCATGGGCTGCATTCCAGACAGATCACACAAGCTGTGAATGTGAGATCCTTTCCCAGAGCATTCGTGTTGCTGGACTAGAAGATAAATTTGCCTCTACAGTTTCCGGGACAGCACAGTGTGTGCATTAATCAGGGTTCTCTAGAGAAACAGAACTGATTAAATGAACATATAGTACAAAGGGAATTTACTAGACTGGTTTATATGTTACAGTTTGGATAGTCCAATAGTGGTTGCGTGCATGCTGGGGTGTCGGAAAATCTGTTCAGTCTGTGAACTGAGGTCACATGCCTCAGTAGACCCAATCTGGTGCTGAAGGTATGGAGGATTCCCTGGTCATTAGTACATGTTGGAAGGCTGAAGAAGTTGGGTTTGATGGGTACAAAGGATGACAGCAGCAGCAACAGAAACAGAGTCTATGCATGCCGCAGCAAGGAGCAAAGGCAGGCAGGACAAAGTGGCTCTACTTTTCCCTCTAGGCCTCTTTACCTTCTGGTGGTGGGGGATGGTTTCCCCCATTGGTTAATCCTTCCTAGAAGTGTCTTCACAGACCTGCCCAGAAGCATGCCTCTTGGTCAATTCTAGATTCAACCAACTTGGTAAGTAAGATTAACCATCACCATGGGACAGCGAGTCCTGCATAAATAGGCTTTGTTGGGCTTACAGCTTCCCTTCCCCTCTTCCTGGCTGACCTGTAGGACATGTTTCTAAGTCTTGTCCTCCACGCTGAAGAATCTTATCCTTCTGGTACTCCCCATGCACCTATCTCCAAGACTTCCCTTTCTATAGTTTCTGCTTCTAGATTGTCACAGGCTCAAGTTACCTTTGTCCACTGGGGAACTTCTAGAAAGGGTGGTCTATCCTGGGCTTCAGGCTTCATTTGCTAAAGACAGAGGCACCAAAAAATTTACCATTCCCTGCCTTATGTCTGCTATCTGTTAGGAGCATCTCAAGATAATGAATTCTTTGAATATTTGAGAGTTCTTGTCGAGACATTGCTTCCTGTCTGCTGAGCCTATGTGGGTGGTCCAGCATCCAGAACCTTCTGCGTGAGGAGATATGGTCATTTTCCATAGGCAGTTACAATTGCTTTACTGGGTGGCTGAATAAACCCCAAGATAGCATTAACTCTCCAAACTTCTCTTGGGAGACAGCTGAGGACAACTCTACTTCGTTAAAGGACTCAAGGGGGGAGTGTTGCATGGGGGTGACAGAAGTGGGCTGCCTGAGGAGGGCGATGTGAAAATGAGCAGGGAAAAGTAAACGCTGTGAGGCAATCTGCCATGAACCATGAGCAACAAGGAGAAGCAGGAAGTAGTTAGATCTTTCCCAGGAGACTCTGAGAGAGAGAAAAATACCCTTTAGCCTGAAGCTTCCACAGAGATGAGCCACAGACCAAAGGATTGCCTTTCCATCCATCAGAGGATGGAAAGAAAGGACAGGAGAAAAATCTTGAAGAAAGTCTCATGGTGGGAAGGAGCCCCATTCCAGTTGACAAAGACTCACGTGTCCACTGCCTTGAGGTTCCCATCCACACGGTCCAACTTGAGTGACCAACATCAGATCCCCACTGGGCCCTGACCATCAAGATGTCCTATTGCTTGAGGCACCATGACATGCTGTGGTCATGGGTTCTGGAACCCTGAGAGAAGGTACTTCCTACACCCACAGTAGAGAAACACTGATATCCAAAGCCAAGGGGTTGCTTCCTTCAGGACTGCCTTCAGGACCGGGTATGTCTGACACCCAACAACACCACAGGCAGCCTCCATGTGGCTGATCCTCCAGTTGCACTGCTCCACCCAAGCCCTCCTCCCACTGGGCACTGGTTGGGTTTCTACCACTGTGTTAAAACACCATGATCACAAAACAACTTGGAAAGAAAAAGATTTCTTTTACCTTAGTGCTTACAGTCCACCACGGAGGGGATTCAGAATAGGAACCTGGAGGAACTGAGGTAGGTACCACGCAGAGATGCTGCTTACTGGCTTGCTCTCCGTAGTGTATTGAGCCTGTTTTCTTTTACCATCCGAGCACCTGTCCAGGAGTGGCATAGCCCACAGTGGGGTGGGCCCTCCACATCAATCATTAATCAGGAAAATATCCCCCATACTTTCCTTCTAACTAATATTCCCTCTAATATGTCTCGGTGCGTCACACTGACAAAAGCCAACTGTCAAAGCCACTATTCATTCACACATCGCCATCCTCATCCTTAGAATGGTGCATGTCTGGCCTGCTTCCTTCATGACAGAATCCCAGAACGGAACTCAATCTTCTTTCGCTGCTTCTCAGAGCCTGGTACATGGTAGGTCTTGCTTAGATGAATGAACAAATTAAAATCCTCCTGTGACGATTACTATGTATTTTATTACACCAACTACATAAAATACATACTAGATTTCCTTTGTAACATTTTCTATATATTGGCTCGTTTTGTTCTCCTAAAAGCCTTAGGAGCAAGTAATGCTATTATCCTTATTTTATGTGTGGGGAAGTAAGTCCCCAGAGAGTTTTAGTACCTTGCCTTAGGAAATAGAACTAGTAAGTGACAGAACCAGGATTTGAACCCTAGCCGTCTGACACTCAAAGTTGGGCAGTTAACTAGCACATTAACTGCTTCTTAAAATATTTAAGGCGCGTTTCCTCGGTGGGATTGCCAAAGGCACCTGTGAGCAGATTAGTTTGAATACATTTAGATGCTGGCCAAATTGGATTTTTGTTTGAAATGGCTCACTGAGCTAGTGAGGCCACAGGGGTCTGGTCAGACTGCACAGTGGGGAGCAGAGGGGAGAGGTGGACGAGGCGTGTACAGTGTCAGGTTGCTAGAAGGTCAGGGTGGTGGGACAAGGGCTTGGCCCAGAGCGAGCAGAGGAAGAAATGCTCATCAAACCCTCCTAAGCCCAGAACAAGATTCATTAAGAATATTAAAGATGAGGACTTGGACAGAAGATGAGAACTGGTGTTGCCTCTGTACCCAGCAAGGCTTCAGTGGGCCACTGAGAAAAGGGGAGAGAAATTGAGCCCACTGTGGCTGCATCTTGAGTCTAATTTGGCAGGTGAAGGAGAAAGACCAGTTGTAGCACCAGTGCAGCCTTGGGCTGAACATAATGGATCCAACATGCACTTGATCCAAGGAAGTGACAGGAGCCTTGGGTCTTGTGGTTCTGAAAGGCCCAGGCAGCCAGCCGCTGGACTGACAGCAGGCATGGTTCAGGTTCTGTGATAGAGTCATAGATGGTAGACAGATCCAGGCAGGCTTGTGGGGGTCCTAGAAAAGCAGACAGAGATTCAAAGAAAGCCTCAACCTTTGCAGGGAACTGGGGGCATCTGGGAAACTAAAACAAGCAATCATATCTACCGAGAGGAGAGGGAAAGGACAGAAGAAGAAATCTCAGTGGCTACTGAAGTGAGCAGTGCTCATCACTCACGGGAATTTGAGACAGACACCACACTGAAAGCAGCAGGACAGTACAACTGGACCCTCCTCCCCCACAGCCAGGCTGAGTCCTGAGGCTGAGCTCTGCCTTAGGGATTGCTAGCCTCTCCCTGTGGGAGACCAAGCCTGGGGTCAGCAGGGGCAATAAAGGACAGGGCAATATCTCATGTATTCATCCAGCCATCCGTTTAGTCTTCCAACATGTAGTAACATCTAAGCATGAGACATTCTGCTTCACACTGCAGAAATTAAGTTTTCTGTTTTAAAGATCCATTCAATACTTTCCCAGAGTGCCAGAACAGCAGACTCCTGACATTAAGTGAAACTGACGGTGCTCAGGATTGATAAGGGATGGAAGCATTGGAAGGCCACTGTGATGACAGTGTCTGTAACCAATAGAAGACACGTCAGCATGCCGCATGCATGGGGGTTCAATACAAGGTGGGTAAGCATTGAGCTGTGGCTGCTCACTAAAGTAAGCTACGGGCAGACCCCCTCATCTGCTCAAGGGTCTCAGTAAGTTACGTCTTCCTAATCAACACATGTCACATGATCTTTACCCAGAAGGTACGATACTGCCATGACCAGGGCAGCAAACTTCCCTTCGGTGAATAGGAATTTTGAGGCTTTGGGGGAGGTTGTGTTGTGTGGAGCTATGCTCTCCCCAGACTCTGCTTTGCCTCCAAGAACCATGGGCTCCCGCCTATTGGCTTCACCCACAAAGCATGGTAGGCAAGAAACACACATACTATATCCCACCAGAGGCCCCACCTAAATCCCTGTCGAGTCCTCTCTCTGTGTATACCACAATGGAGCCATCGACCAAAATTTGTGAAGGTTGGGAAGATAACTCACCAGTGAAGTGCTTCCCTTGTAAGCCTGATGAACCCAGTTCACCCCCAGGACCCTGGTGGAAAAGCCAGGCATGGCCGCATGCTCTTGTAATTCCAAAGTTGAACAGGAAGATCCCAGGAGCTTACTAGCTATCCTGTATAGCCTGTCAGTGAACTCCAGATTCACCGAGAGACTCTTTTAGGAGGTAGGCAGTGTTCTGAGCTTGATGCTTGAGGTTGTCCTCTAGCCTCCACATACATGTCCTTCCCCCTCCCTCTCTCTCTCTCACACACACACACACACACACACCACATGCATACACAAAAAACAATCTTGTGTGTATTTAAATATTGTTGTCTCTTCCTCTTCTCTTGAATCTAAGCTTCGCAAGAGTGATGCAGAAGTTTATTTCTAGTTAGGTTTGAAATGGTTGTTTTGTGTACTGGTGGGGAAAGCGCTGCCTAGGCCTTGGCATTTGTATTGTCTGCAGGTGTTGGCTTTATGTAAATTATTCGTGATCTGCACATGCTGTCAGTAGAACACCTGAGGAGCTTAGGTATCAATAAAAACCCCTGAGATGAGAGGCTCAGGGTTCCACTGTCAAGGATGGCACTTAGCATGATATAGGGTCCCTCTGCTGAGGTCTAGCTGAGTTTACAGCTACGAAAATGCCTCCATGTCTTCTTTGCTGAGCCACCACAGTGGCTGGTGCCTGCAACACGGGGTCCCAAAAATCACATCAGCTACATCCAACATGGAGAAAAGGAAGAAGAGAAAGATATTTCAGACCTCACAGACTCCAGTAAAGTATGCTTAGAGCAGTTCCCAGAGGACAGGGATTATATATATGTGCAAAAAAAAAATAAATAAATGAGTAGAAGTCTCCTGAAGGAAGAGAAGAGTGAGGAAGGAAATAAGCCTCTATGAAGAGAGAAGGCTGTGAAAATTACATGAGAAAGAGGATTCAAAAGTGAGAGCCACAGAGAGAGGCCTCTAGAGAAAGAGAGAGCTATGTGCAGATAAAGGATCTGAAAAATTGAGAAGTCCTTCTGGTAAAGTAGGAGAAGCTTGCCAGGGTCCGTCAAAGCATTAGAAAGCAAATCTCTAACCTGTTCTCTGATTAGACAGCTGCCTCCTGCCACAGGGGGAAGGCACAGAAAATGGGCACAAGAGCATATTGTTCCACAAACTGAGTTTGTCGATGGCTTTGTCTGTGTGCGGAGCTCGAGATGTTGTGTTTGAGATCTATGAAGAAGGTGGTATGTTTTTCCGCAGTGGTGGTGGAAAAGAACACCAAATCACCAAGATGTTTCAGCTAGAGGTTTTCCCAGCAGCCCAGGACCCCTTGCTATGGAAGCCAGGGCTTGGAGCCAAGAATTCTCTAATTTAAACTGAACAATCTTTTTTTTTCCCCCTGTAAACCTGACTACAGGTCGTCTGTATACTGGTGAGGCGGACAGACACATCTGCTACAGTGGTGAGAACTCCACCCAACAAGGGAACCCTTCCTGCAGACAAGGAACACCTGTGACAGTGCTGGGGCGGGGGGGGGGGGGGGGATCTTGCTAAAAGAATCAGGACTAATAGCTGCTGCATTGTGAAGTCTTTAGAACGTTACTGAACTTTGAACTCAAACATGAACTGACCAGTATTTTTCCTGCAAACCAGACTCTATCTTAAAATCTGGAAAGTGTTTTCTCAGGGTCAGCACAGAGAACTTACAGAACTGGCTGAGGTAGTATCTCATGCTGGCAGCCGAACTTGGAGTAAGAGCCACCCAGGTGCTACTGGTTTTAAAGACATGAAGACATGGAGAGCAGCTGAGGCTGGCACTGTGAGTGGCCAGGAGAGGCTGTTGGTGAAGGCTCAGCCTCAGTGGCAGTTGAAGGCCCAGGTTGAAGGGGTCATGTAAAGAAGTTGAGTCTTGGCACCATGAAGAGAGCCCAGGAGAGCCTATTGGTGAAAGTACAGCCTAGTTGCAGCAAGGGACCCCAGCAGTTTTGGAAACACCAGTACCAAGAGCAACAGAAGTAGTGGAAGGGAGCCAGCCGAAACCTGGAGGACAAGCTGTGTGTGCTACCGAGGGCAGAGCCAGAGAAGTGATCCAAGCCCTTTGGAGGAACCTAGAAGATCTTGAGTGAATTCCAGATAATTGGACACTGATAATGTTTTTCTGCTGCCAAAGGACATTGTGAAAGGCTTGATGTTTGGTTTCATCTGGTCCTGTGCATCCTAGCGAGTCTCATGGTTGTTCCTTTTGTAGATAGTTTTGCTGGTGTAGTGTTAAATTGTGCTGTAGACATAAAGCATTTTTACTGACTCATCCATAAAGGGGGAAATGTTGCAGAAGTTTATCTTTAGTTGTTTAAAATGGTTGTTTTGTGCACTGTTGGGAAAAGGGCTGCCTAGGCCTTGGTGTTTTGTATTGTCTGCAGATGTTGGCTTTATGTAAATTCTTCATGATCTGCACTTGCTATCAGTAGAACACCTGAGGAGCTTAGATATCAATAAAAACCTCTGGGATGAGAGGCTCGGGTTCCACTGTCCCATATGGTACTGGCCATGATAGTGGTTCCCTTTGCTGAGGTCTAGCAGGGTTTGCACCTATGACAATGCTCCAATGTTTTTCTTGCTAAACCACCCTTTAGGTATACTGTTACACAAGAGCAGCATGCACTTCACCTTGCCCATTATTGCATCATGAGGACATAAAACAGGGCCAATAATATAGCCTGTGCTTAATATTTTATTAGTGTATTTGTCATAAATGAATCAATGAAAATTTTATCACCATCCCAGATCAATAACTTATTAACACTGTGCTCTCCCACCTTTGGTCATTGACTTTACTTCGGTTTCCCCATCTGTAAAATGGGGGAATCGCAATACCTTCTTTCCAGAGCAACGGGGAAGATGACAGGGGACAATGCTCACAGCAAGCAGTAAATAAGGAAACAGCTGGTAATCATTGTGGATGACCTGATCTACCTGTCTTTCTGCACCCTGGGTCCTCAAATGATGGGAGGAGCACACACACACACAGGAGATGGGGAGAAGACTCAAGAGTGGGAAAGCAGAGCTTCTCACGATGGGGACCAGCACCACTGGGAACTTGGCAGGAATGCAGATTCCCAAGTCCACCCCAGCTCTCTTGAATCAGAAACTCCAAAAAAAAAAAAATCATGCCTAGAAATAGAAATCTATATTTTAAGAAGCCTTCAAGGTAATTGTGACACACACAAATTGAGAATTCTGGGCCAAGAACAAGAGGCAGCTGAAGAAGGCCTCACTCTTGGCTGGAATGTCAGAGGTTTCCTCTGATACGGAGAGAAAGGCAGACGGATCTTTGTATCTCCTGTGCGCTAGAATTTTTTTTTTCAACCATCATCCTGGCCTTGCCTTCCTGGTTGCTGGTAGAGACATTTCGCCTCCATCCTTTACAAAGACGGTGCCCTCAGCAACAGAAAGAGTGACATTTGCCGAGCTGCTCCTCTGCTGAACTCTTGAACACCTGCACTGCTAGGGGCTGACAGGCAGAGGCACAGAGGGAGCAGGGGCTGAAGGCAAGAGGCAGAGACCACAGGACCAAGCCATCCAGAGCGTCCCTATGTTTTGGGGAGCCTAAGGCAGGGCAGGGATATCTGCATTTGAAAGGCAGGGAGAAAGTCCTCTGGTCCCTCAGAAGACTGAGGGAAAATCAGAGATGCAACAGCCCCTGGCAATGGTAATTGACTGCTTAGCAAAACAGCCATCAGCTGTAGCCATAATGCCTAGGATGCTGGAAGTTTGGAGCTTTGCCTGGGGACATGGGAGAGGGGAGAGAGGTCTGTGGCATGGGATAGGCATAGGGACCAGAGGTGAACGCAAAAGTGTAGGTGAAACCTTTGAGCGCTGGGTTTAGAGCAGCTGATGAAGAGCTGCTCTAAATCCAACTGTCACTGTAACGCTTCCTCTCCTGGTGAAGAACCGCCTTTTCGGTCCACAGCTTACCCTGTAAGGCTTTGAGGGGTCGTTCTCCCCTCTCTAAGACTTCCCACTGCAACCTGCCCACCCTCCCTGGAAGTAGGGTCTTTCTGACAGTGATGCTTTCAGAACACAGTGGAGTCGGACAGAGCAGGAGCGCTCACACTCTGCTGTGTTTTACTTGTGTGGCTCTGAGCTTCATTTTCGTCCAGTATAAAATGGAATCGGACACTATCTGTGCTTCGTATTTCTCATCTGTGAAACAGAAGTATAGTCACATGTCCCGTAACATTGCAGTTAAAGACGGGCTATGTGTAGGACAGTGGTCCAATATGGTTAAAACAGAGCTGAAAATCCCCCATCCCCTGGCCACAGTGAAGCCGTGATAACACTGTAATACAGTGCATGTCCACGTATGTGCTGTGGTGCTGCTGTGGGCAAATCTCTTTGGACATTGCGCTGGTTAGTTTTTGCCAACTTGACACAAACTTGAGTCACCTGGGAAGAGGAAACCTCGACGGAGGACCTGCCTCCATCACACTGGCCGGTGGACGTGCCATATATCGATTAGCATTTTCTTAATTGTTAATTGATATAGGAGGCTGGAACCATGGCAGTCGTAGTTGTATTTTTTAAAGTAGCTGAGCATTTTTAAAAGCAGCGGAGTGGAGGAGTAAGCATTCCTCTGTGGTCTCTGCTTCAGCTCCCGCCTCTGGGTTCCTACCCTGAGTTCCTGCCTTGGTTTCCCTCGATGATGGACTGTCACCTGTAAGACAAATAAACCCTTCCATCCCACATGTTGCTTTTGGTCAATGTTTGGTCACAGCAACAAGAAGCAAACCAGGACAGTCATGAAGAAGAGTTACACAGACACCATTGTAGTACAGCTGCCTACTGTACTCAATGTAGTAAATGCTGGACATCCTGTAGGCTCACGTTAATGGGCTATACCATTCAGTTTAGGGATGTAGTAGACTATCTGAGCTAGGTTTATTTCAGTCCACTTTGTCAGGTTTGCACAGTGATGGGATTGCCTAGCCTAGCGTTTCTCAGAGTGCCTCCTGAGATGACACGTGGCTCTGTTAATAATAAAGACAGTCGATATCTATTGAGGATTTGCTATGCTCTAGATACCAAAGGCATTTATTAGCCCGCAGTTTCTGTGGCCAGGAATTTGGACAAGGCCATGAACATTCTCTGCTCCAATCTCAGGGAACACAATTCAGGCCTAAGGTGAGCTGTAGTCATTCCAAAGACCTGGTGGGGAAAGGTGTGTTTCCAAGATCACTCTCGTGGGTTTTGGCAGGATTTGTTTTCTTGCAAGCTGTTGGATGAGAGCATTGTTCCTAGCTGGCTTCCAACCAGAGTCACCTTTCATTTTTCCTAGACGGGCGGGGCCACTAAGCAGCTCCAGTGCACAGCTGGCTTCCATCAGAACAAGACAGAGAACAAAAGAAAGTAAGCAAGTTGAACCCACAGCCTCAGAGATGGCACCCCATCATTTTCTCACTCTCTTCAGCCCTTTTCATGAAGAATCTTCCACAAGGGTGCGAGGGCCTCAAGGTAGGTATCATGGACACTATCTCAGTTTTCCCACCACATTGCTCTGGTCACTCCGTCCTTACAGAAGTACTGCACATTAGGGGCTGAGATCCTCCCTGATCACCATGTTACAGATAAAGAAACTGAGGCCCAGAGACTTGTCCAGATCTTCTATCCACCATAACAACACTGTGGACTCAGCAAACACAGATCCTTTCCCCAATATACCAGTCTCAGATCTGCTCTCGAGCTATAAATTGGGACCCTTGAGGTATAAATACAGCCCCAGTTAACTTGGCAGCTTTCCTTAAGCTCTGAAGGTTACTCTCAGCTTAACCACACCCTCAGTGGTCTCTGATTACTTGTAACTTTGCAGTGGCTACAAAACAAACAGGTTCCCAAGACACAGGGACTCAAAGAGCATCCCATATATCAAGTCCTCAGAGCCACCAGACTTCAACCAAGGAAGAGGTTAAGACATGCTGAAGGACTCACCATACATGCCCCAATAGCATTATGCATTTGGGAATGCATCACGAGTAGAGTTAGGATTGGGGGTGTAGGGAGGGGACTTAGAATGGCCCACACATCTGGGTTTTGCAGCCCGAGGGAAATGTCCAGGCCACATTAGAAATGACCCTGTGGTTTGGAGTGGTATGGAGAGAGACCTGTGCCTCTGCAAGTGATGCTCTCTTCTAGGCAATGTCCGTCCTTGGAGGGCAGAGAAGCACACATCATTATGACTCCAACAGACTCCAAAACTGAAGTATTAAACATCTGCCAGGGACAACTTTCCAGCCCACAGTGGAGCTAGGACTCATGGCTGTGTCAGCCAGGCTTCCTGTGCACCTAACATTTCTTTATATTCTTTCGTAGAACTACTAGGGTGAACATAAAGCATCTCTGAGGAAGAGTTTAGTGGGTATTACAGTTTCAGAGGCTGAGTCCGTAATCACCATTGTTGGGAGCATGGCAGCAGGCGGGCAGGCACTGGAGCAACAGCTGAGAGCCCACATCTGCACCACAAGCATGAGGCAGAGAGAGAGCTAGCTGGGAATGACACGGGTTTTTGAAATCCCAAGCAACACACCTTCTCAAACAAGTCCTAATCCTTCCCAAACAGTACCATCAACTGGTGTCCAAACATTCAAACATACGAGCCTATGGGAGCCATTCCCATTCAAGCCACGACAGAGGTTAGCACTTCCGGTAGACAGAGAACAGACGCACCTCACCAGCAGCCTGAAACGTGGACTGTCACCCCGTCATGGGTCATCACGTACTAGTCATCTGGTATTGACCGCCTCCCTTTTAGATTCCATGGAATAAATGCAGTCTTTGATCCACGGGTCTTAGGCTTGGCCATGAACCCTTTTTTAGCCAACGGGATATGAATAGAATGGACAGGGCAGAAGTATAGAACTCGGAGCATGCTAGTCTATCAAGGTTGCCCAAGATAGTCTCCCGGCCCCGGAAGAATAAGAGACATGCGATGGAGACCTAAATTGAGCCCATGATCCAGCCCAGATCAGCCACTCTCTAACTGACCTGGAGATAACGGAACAAAAGCAAATGCTTTTCCTTTGCCATTGAGTTTGGGGGTGGGGCTTATTATGCAGCCCGATTGTGGCGGTAGCCAACAGATACACTGTCTAACACGAGCACAGAAGAGACAATTTAACGCTGCTTAGGAGACTCGAGGGGACTTCAGAAAGAAAAGACCACAGAGAATGGCAAAGTGCACTCTGAGCTTAGAGGTTAGGGACTTTAAATGTAACCCTTCCGTGGCCACATTTATGGGTGTAACCCAGAGGGCAGCACCCAGGCTGGTGCGCACACAGGTGTGTGCCAAAGAGCACCCCGTGTATCTCCTCATCCGCACTGAGGGAGTTATTACGGAAGCGATCCCCTCGTAGTACTCTTGAGTGTTGATGTCTCTTTAAGCCAACGCCATTTTCTTTCCTCTATTTTTTTCCCCAGGAATTAATCTTTTTTGTATTATTATGATGTTAGGTTTATCTTGAGTGAAACGTGGATGTGAATTTTATCTCAGGCTTAAGACATAATTGGGAGATAGAAAATTCAGACACCCGAGGAAAACCACTGCGCTATCAGCACTGCCGGGCTGGGAGGTGAAGCGGGGCCCTCGTGCCGCGTCTTCTCCGGTGTCCGCCCCTCCTGCTGGCTTATCGCCACAGCCATTTGGATGAAGTTATTTGCTCAATTTAAGACGCCATTACAACCGGGCTAAGAGGGACTCCTGCCACTGTGCTTGACAGCACACGCACTCGACCACAGGCCTGGAAGGAACCAGAAGATGACTTCCAGGCTGCACTCCTGCTAATGGATCCTGTTTCCCCACTTGTCCTATGGCTTAGAAAGCAGCACTTGGGGTGTTGAAACAAAAAGCCACTTGAAGAAACTGTTTTGCTAGTTAAGTAAACGTGAAGGACTCTAGACTCAAAAAGTCAAACGGGTGTTCCCGCTCACAAACGTCTCTGAATAGAGGAGCATGAATTACCCAGAGGTATGGGGACCTTCCAGAAGGGACCCTGATCTGGTAATCTGGTATCCCAAACTATATTATACAGAATTTCCCTTCTCCCTCTGGATGGTGTTTCCAGGGCCATGACACATCTGCTAGATGTGTCTAACTCTCAGCCCATGGCCATAAGTGCCCCAGCTGTGCTCTCTTCTCTCTCTCTGTCTCTCTCTGTCTCTCTCAGTGTGTGTGTGTAATTCAACTGTTCAGTTCTTATAGATGACAAAGTCACATCGCAATATCAAAAGGTTAGAGGACTCTTCTAAACTTTTTTTTAGTATTATTATTAGAAGTTATTCTGGTGGCTGTTAGCAGGTCAAGGCACTTGCCAGGCAACCGGACTACCTGAGTTCTGTTCTCAGACTCCATATGATGGAAAGAGAGAACTGAGTTCTGCAAGCCGGCCTGTGACCTCATGTGCCTTTGACCTTTGACACATGTGCTTTGCTAGGCACATGCCCTTTCCACTCCCTAGCCCCTCCCTAAACACACAATAGGTAGATGATAGATAGATAGATAGATAGATAGATAGATAGATAGATAGATAGATATTAGAGTGATCTTAAAATAGTTATTCAATATTCCTTAATTCTGTGTGGACTTACTTCCATTTCCAGAAAGTTCTTAAGTTACCACCTACTTGCTCCCCACATTTCACTGGACCTCTACAACAGTTCTGTTCACCACACACCCATTTCCACAAACTTATTTTATTTTATTTCATTTCATTTATTAATTCATTTTATGTATATGAGTGTTTTGCTTGCATGTATGTCTAAATATCACACGTGTTCCTGGTACCCACGGGAGCCAGAAGAGGACAACGGATCCCACGGAACTGAAGTTAGAGATTGTGTACAGTCACTGAATGCCATGTGGGTGTTGAGAACCAAACTCAGGTCTTCTGAAAGAACAGTCAGTGCTCTTAACTGCTGAGCCAACTCTCCAGCCCCAGTTTTCCCTAATTTCAATTCCTACAATAATATTGAAGAGTATTTAAGATAGAAGAAAATGTGTACTCATTGGGTTCTACATCTCTGGACCTTGGTTTCCTCATCTGTGAAGTGGGGACAAGAGGCGATGCATGTGACAGGTCTAGCTCAGGAGCTGGCGTGTGCAGACTCTCAGGAAATGAACATTATCGTTATTATGCCAGTACCTGTGTCATCTAGCCTCTACCCCTCAATTTAGCCCACAGTGGTTTTGAAGAAGTGTCCTTCAGGCTGCAGCTAAGGTAAGGACCAAATTCAATTCACATTTTTTTAGTAGGATTATATATTAGCCCCTGAAGTACCGTACAGATGGGATGGTTATTCTTCTAGCTCTCGAAGCTAGCTAAGGGGAACAGCTGAGAGACCAAAGTTCTTGAGAAAACCAGTGTCTCTCGTTAGATGGGACAGAAGAGCCCAAGTTGGCCTTGGTGATCGGAGTGTAGTCCCCTGGGCCTAACCTGTTACCAGTGTCAGCTTTCATCACCCCTTGGCAGCCAGCATCTCTGTCTGGAACAGTGTGCCTTAAACAGCCTCTGCTATCTCTAACATACTGTACCAAGTCCCCAGAGGCCACGCTGCCTGGGAGGCACTGAATCAGAAATCTACATTGCCATCCTGTCAAGAAGAAGTGGATGGAGAAGCCAAGGACTCAACAGGGAGATCCTGACGCCCTCTTGCAGCCACTGATCTTGGGTGGGAAAGGATGAAATGCTGACACCATGCTATCTCCCTCAAGAACAAGAGGATGCGTTCCAGCCAGCTCAGAACTTTGCTCCGCTCTTTGTCCTTAAATGTAACTATAAACTGCATTTGTTTTTCCCGAATCACGCTTCCTTAACTCCCAAGGTCTGCCTCCCCAAACGTTAATCACCATATTTTTTAAAGCCCCACCTGGCCCTGAAGACAGAGGCCAGCCTGGTCGTCCCCCCGCAGCAGGGAATTTATTTTTTTTTAGAGGACAGTGAGAGTCAGCTTCTAATCCTTCATCTTCCCCAAGGGAATTCAAGGCACAAAACAGAAGCGGAGTTCAACATTCAATATCCGCGAGAGCTTTGTCAATGTCAAGGGTGTGAAAAACATTCGTGTGCATCCAGCTGCTGTCAATTCTTCATTCGATCGATGTTTACGGAGTGTCTGTGAGGTGCCTGGTACGGAGCTGGGACCGAGGGATTACCATGACAATAATAACAAAAGCAGCAATGACAGAAGCTGCCATTAGCGAGTGCTTCCCGCAAGCCTAGCGGTCACTCGCTCAGTCTTTTAAACCTCACAACAGCCCTGCGAGACCGATAGCATTAGTTTCCTTTTTTTATGCATGAAGAAAATAAGGTACCTGCAAGATCAACATGGCTATGAAGTGGCAGAGCTGGAATAGAGGGCTGGCAGGTCCATGGTGGCTCGAGCAGGGTCTGCCTGCCGGTCGCCCACAGGCTAATACGGGAGACAGACAAGTGAAACGGTGGTGACGGCGGGGCAGATTAGCGCTGCGGCAGGTGCCGCGAAAATCCCGCGTGACTCCATGTTTTGAGAGTTGTCTCTCCCTTCCTTCTAAGGAACTCCGCAGCTCTTGAGACTCCACATCTAGCCAACCTCCCAGAAATCTGGCCAAAATACAGAAGAGCTGGGATAGAGCCTGAGAATACACATTTCTTTCCCCCACGTCCCTTTCACAAAATATTTATTGTGTATAGTTTTTAAATTACATTTTTAGAATTTCATGCATACCCACGACATATTTTGATCATATCTATTCTCCAAATTTGGCTCCCTCCACCCCTTGTGGCCATCAGTGGCTCCTCAGCGAGGGGCCGGGGTTCATGTGTCCATCTGCCATCCACGCTGGAATACTGGCTGGCTTGATGTCATGGAGGTCTATGTAAGAAACCACAGCTGCTGGGCTCACGAGTAAATGAGCAAAGATGCAGTTCTTATTCTTTTAAGATTTGTTTTTGTTATTGGGCCTTGAGAGGTGGCTCAGTGGTTAAGAGCACTAGCTGCTCTTCCAGAGGATCTGGGTTCAATTCCCAATATCCACGTGGCAGCTCACAACTGTTTGTAACTCCAGTTCCAGGGGATCCAACACCCTCACACAGACATACATGCAAGCAAAGCACCAATGCACATAAAATAAAAATAAATAAAATACTTTTTAAAGATTTAATTTTATTTTTTACTGTGTGTGTAGGTATGCCGTGTGTATGTAAGTGTCTGAGGAGGCCAAAAGACGGTCTCAGATCCCCTGGAGCTGGAATTGCAGGTGACTGCAAGCTCCCCAGTGTGTGTGCTGGGAACCAAACTTGGGTTCTCTGAACGAGTAGCAACCCTCTTAATGGCTGATCCATCACTCAAGGCCCAAGAACCTAAATCTTTAACAGTCAGTGACAGACAGCCCTAGGGAGAGCAGGGCAAATGTTTGCACCACTGACACATTATAATGAGGACCTTTGGCCACTTCAGAATGGTGCCTTAAGTGATACCATGTGTCACACATGCACGGTACAAGCAAGGACTAACTGGCTCACCTCCACATTCTAGCCTAGAGATTATATGGTTTTATTACTTAAAGGACCTGACCCTTACCAGGCCCTTCTGCCAGCTCATATTCTGGATCTCACCACCTCTTCTACTTCCCCGAAATGTTCAGGGTCAGAGTTGAGAAGTTTTTCTGAGGTCACCTAACCACAAAGAATAGTGCTGGCATTCAGATCAGGCTAGGCGCACGTAGCCTAAGCTAGTATCGGATTCTTAGGCGATGCGATCCTCCCACCTCAAGTCCTGAATGCTGAGATTACAGCCATGCTCCGTCACACCTAACCCCAGCTCATTCATTTTTTACCACTCTACAGAAATAGGAATTTCTGCCTCCAGGAGTGTTTATGGAGTGTATAGACTATCATCCAGCTAGGCTCTCTTGATAGCCACAAAACTCCTGAGCCCACGTAGGCTTTGGGCTACTCTCAAAGCCACGTGCTCCTGAGAAGTGTTGTCTTTGTTCTTTCTGATTCCAAATATATTAGTGAGATTTTGTTGGCTTGGATCAAAATGTTCCCATTTTCCCTCATCCTTTCTAGAGAGAGAAAAAAAAGAATTGTTCTAGAAATGTCACCTGGCTGCAGACACTGGGGGAAACTGAGTCCCCACTGAGACCATCGTGACTTGAGACCTTGGGGTGGAGTTTGGAAGGAGTGGGTGAGCATTTGGCCGTGGGTGCTGGCCTCTCCAGCCCTGCCTGACTCACCTAGGATTCTGTTTCTCCCCACCCCAGCCCCACAGGCTTCTGTACACCTCAGCCTCTTAAAATAGCATTCCCTATAGTCTTGCCTCTCCTCCCCGTATTTCTGCTCCTCCTCCTACCCAGAACCAACCACTGGGTCTCTTGCCATCAGTACTCCTGTCAGAGCACTGATTGCTAATAAAAGCCATGCAGTTGCTGATTGGGAATAAGGAATAAAAATAAAGTACTTGAGCTGACCAGCCACTGTGCTGGGCTATGTTTCAAGATTGTCATCTCGAAGCCAGGGAAACAGGAAAAATAGCTGCCAGTCCCGGCTGCCTCCCACACCAACCACCCTACCACTCCCCAAACTAGCATCCATCACCTCCTTTCCAAAGCAGGACAGCTTTATTACATCAGCCCTCTTCTCAGCCAAAGATTTCCCAACCCATCCCCGTCTGGGGTGTCTTGGGCAGGTTGTATGTGTCACCAACTCCTGCCACCAGGAGAAGTGTTTTTGGTCATCCATTATGAGATGTTCTGAGACCAGGGATAGTGGAAGTCTGTAAGAGCTACTGTAGTGACGTAGAACGTCTAAGAGGTCTAGAGACTGGGAGGTATGGAACACAGACAAAGAACATTGTGATTTCCAGTGGAGTCTCAGAGATGTCTCAGCAATGGTGGAAACATTTACTGTCACCCATGCAGATAGCCACCATCAGGAAGGAGGCCAGTTCACACACAGCAAGCACATGAAATGGTCCAGGGTAGGGATCTCGGGCAAGGCTCCACCTCCATCCTCTCAGACTTGGAACCTCAAACATCTCCAGAATCTTACTTTAAATTAGGCACTTGGAAACAAAGCCCAGCTGTACATTTCAGTAGTGGTAGGTAGGTTTAACACTATGGTGGTGGCCTGGGGTCTCCAGAGAAAATGTCCTCTGGCTCTGCTAACATTTCAAGGGTTGAGAGTCCCTTGAGTCACACCTAAGAGTAATAAGAGCCGTGCTTTCTCATCACCCCAAACCACTCACCTATCTGAGACCTTCGGGAGAGATAAGCACTGTGTGCTTAGGTGAGGGACCAGTGGGTTTGGCCTTAATGAGAGCCAGAGGGCAGAGGGCAGAGGGCAGAGGGCAGAGGGCAGAGGGCAGAGGCAGAGATGTAGAGGGAAGAGGCTTGAGCATGACATATCTGTCACAAGCTTGGGAGTCTGAACATTGGGTCCCCAGCTGGTTGTGATGTTTGGAGAGACCATAAGACATTTAGGAGGTTACCTGGAGGAAGTGGATCACTAGGTGGGTGGAGAGTGGGCCTCATAGGTTATAGTTTTACCCCAGCTCAGGTCCAGCTCTTTTCTTCCTGATGGGACTACATAATAAGCCACATTTTCCTACATTCACTGAGCAAAGTCTGTGATTTCCTCATAGATCTCATTTTCCCCATGTCTCCTATTTGGATAAAAATGGTATTGCCAATGTTTTCCAGATTCTTCCTTTAAAGTGCTTGTTATGCCCCTGGTGATGGAAAATACCCATTTCTGCTACAAACTGGAGATTCTCAACAAAATCCTGAGCATTTTTATTGACGGAACATATTTGGGTAACATGGTCATCTTTCAACAAAACTGGCTAGAAGAATGGGCCATGCAGATATGAATAATATCATGTTAGTTTCAGCCAACCAGGGTCCACTGCTAAGCTGGGAATGGTTAAATTCTGTCCACTCTTACAAATGGGAGACCAGGCTGGGGGCGAGGAGTAATAAGGTGGCTCAGCAGGCAAAGGCACTTGCCTGTAGCAGTACACCCACTGTGGCAGCTCACCAAGAAGACACAGAGGCATTTTCATAAGTGCAAACCCCTCCAGACCTCAGCAGAGGGAACCACTGTTATGGCAAGCACCAACCCTGGGCAGTGGAACCCTGAGCGTCTCACCTCAGGGGTTTTTATTGATACCTAAACTCCTCAGGTGTTCTACTGATAGCATGTGCAGATTGTGAGCAATCAACCATCTTTTACATAAAGCCAACACCTACAGACAATACAAAACGCCAAGACCCAGGCAGTCCTTCACCCAGTAGTGCACAAAACAACCATTTTAAAGATAACTAAAAATAAACTTCTACAACACTTACCACCAAGTCAAACTTTGTGCAAACTCTCTCATCGAGCTTTTAGATTTAAAATGGACCTTAGAGAGGATATGGATGCAGCTCAGTTGGTAGAGAGTTTGCCTAACATGCACAGACCTCTGGGTCAATTCCCAGCAAACCAGGCATGGTGCTGTATTTTTGTAACCACAGCACTTGAGAGACAGAGGCAGGAGGATCAACAGTGCAATGTCATATTTGCTCTCTGACTGATGCCACACAACTTTTGAGAGTTTGCATCATATGTGCCACTGAGGGAAGAGACTGGGAAGCACCCGGTGCCCTCATCCTATAGATGAGAAAACAGTGGCCCAGACTGGGAGATGCTGTAACTATGGCTCATCCCTGGAGCCCAATACAGGTCAAAGCACCCCCTAGTGGTTGTCTCGGGAACTACATGTTTCATCAGGTTGTATCTAGTTCTGCAGTCAAACTCACCCTATTTTCCTCATCAGAGAAACCACCACTAAACCAACACATTTCACGGTCCTCAGTCTCTGGCAGCTTTTTGGGCACTGGTGGCTGTATTTAGAGCATCCAGCTCTCCCTTCCTTAGAAAATTATCCGAAGTGTCTTTGTTTTACATTAATTAATTAACTAATTAATATATTAATATATGTGTATGAATCTGTGTGTGTTCACATGGGTGTGCATTGGAAGCCAAAAGACAACTTTTGGGAGTTAGTTTTCTCTTTCCATCATCTGTATCTTGGGGATTGGACTCAGGTTGTCAGACTTGGTGGCACTAAGGTGCACATCTGAGTCCACTACTTTTTTATGAAAAACAGTTGGAGGCAGAAAACAGAACTCGGGGTACACCAAAGACCTTTCCAGGAAAAGGACTTCAAAGAACTCAGCATCGACATCTAGCCACCTCCTTCTGTCCAGGCTCCTCCGCCAGGTTCTGTTGCCAGCCATCATTAAGACTGCAGAGAGACTGATAAATTATGGCTTCTTAAGGCCGCTACCACTGCAGCAACAGAAGAAGGAATGGGGTATCCCTGTACCAGCAAATGGCTCCAGTCAGGTGATCCTGTTACTAGGAGATGGGGTTCCTGTAATGAGCAGTTCTCCATCAGCATCTTTCTGTCTGGGCTTTCAGACCATAGCTAGTGAATATCTGAGAGCTTGTCTTCTGCCTGTACCTCTTAGCCACAAGCACATATACAATTCAACACAGAGAGAGAGAGAGAGAGAGAGAGAGAGAGAGAGAGAGAGAGAGAGAGAGTTAGTTTTTACTTGCATGTTTCAATTCAAAGTGATTTTTGCACATCCTAGTAAGCAACAATGGCTTCCCTCCCGAAGCATCAGTAATCTCGGGCTGGGTCCTCAGCGAATGTGTGACTGGTCAAACCGACTATACAGACAGCTCAGATCCTCCTGGCCTCACCTGCCTCCACATCCAGCCCATGCTGCTGATGCTTGGCTAGCTTCCCACGTGCATGTCATACCTTGCTCAGCCACACTGCGATCCTCTCGCCTGTCTCCTTTGAACTCCTCTGGCATGCCCTGGGTGGAGACTTGCTCAGCGCTGCACCCACGCACCGCCTGGAGATGCAGAGCAGTGAATCCTCTTGAGGAGTTCCTACCCTACGTGTGCTAAGATGCATTTCTGATTATTTCACGGGATTGAACAACTACTTTGCTCGTGATTGTGGCCAAGTTAGAGCTCTTCCGCCTTTACTTCCTTGTTGCCTTTCACTCCCTGAGATCACATTTCCAACAAAGAATTTGTACATAAATAAGCACCTCCCAGACCCTGCTTTTTGGGATCCCAGCTTAAGATGCTTATTTGGTCTGGATCACTGTACCACGCCCCTTTGGATGTGCTGAGTCCAGTGCTATTACAAGTGTCAGGTGATGATCCTGACATCAGCCATCCCTCAGTAGTTAGACTTCTGATGGAGAAGAGAAACTGGTTGGAATTTGTGGTGTGAGCTAGTGGTGTAGCACTCACATGTATAAAGACCATGGGAATCCTGCAGATCAAAGAATATGGCCTTTGGTCAGCTGGGTTGAGAACACAAGGGAGAAGGTCTCCAACTATAGGTAGAAGCTGCAATATTGAAAACCAGAAGTTATCCATAAGGGCTTGGGAGTCTCTTTTATTTCTTACAGATGTGGAACAGACCAGCTCAAAACTCCAGCCAAGTCTAACCAAAAAGCCAAGAGTGTTGCAAAGAAAGAAAATACAGACTCCATAGATCTTTGTCAAACCCTGAGATGTGGAGTGAGGACTTCCAAATGGCCAAACCTGAGAATCTCGTGAGGAGGCTGAAAATACAAGAATGTTCAAATGGTATACGAGCACCTCCCACTCGACTGTCCCCGGCAGAGGCCATGGGCTTCCTCTAGTAATGTGATTAGGGGGGCAGAGTCAGGGGGCACTGGTATATTGGAGACAGTGTGCTGGCTTTCCTCTTGAAGTAAGAGCTGACAGTGAGAGAGAATGCCACGGAACTCAGAACTCTAGGACCAATGTGGGTGCTGAGTCTCCGTCATTTCAGAGGCCAGATTTTCTTCAAGATGGGTGTCACCCCAACATGGAGGAAGAGGCTAGAATGGAAAGAGGTGTGCCTTTACTCACAGGGAATTGTTCTGAGAGCTGGTATGTCAGGTGGCTTAGGGGCTAGATCAATAGAAAGGCATTTAATGCATGACTTCATCTGTGCAATTTTTTTAACATGAAGACTTTGTGAATAAAAGCCAGTATCAGCCACTGCCATGGGAACATCAGCTTTTCTAGATCAGTTTCCAGTTCTTAGTTAGTGGACCCAAGCCTGTTAACTGAGGGAAAGATCCCCTTGAAGAAGGAGAATGTGATGCTTTCATATATAAATATGGGACCTATACCTGTGACCTTTTCAAAGGACTTACGGCTAAACGTCAGGGTAACTGTGTTGAGAACATGGTGACTACCTAGACCTTTAGATGACTGAGTATGGATGCTGGGATGGTACTAACACCTATCTGATTGTACAGGTAAGGAGGTGATCAGTGGAGGCCTGTTCCAAGTCTCTCTCTTAGAGGTCCAGACCTCTAAGACCTATATTCATCAGACTGACTCTGTAATTATTTCTCCAATCCCTACATGTATAACTAGAATAAATCTGTCTGGCAGGTTAAGAGTTTTCATGTGAGTCCTCTGATCTATAAACTGTCAGGGTTAGACGACCTAGTGGATGCCCCTAGAACCATTACCCTAGAGAACCAGTCACATGAGCAATTCAGACGCTATTGAATTGCTACATATATTCTACTTCCTTAGAGGAAATGCAGAGGCCAGTGTGACCACAAGACTTAAAGATGCCCTCTACAATTCCCCACTCTTCATTAAGTAGATCGTGGCAGGTGAACTTGAACTACCACACCCTTGGTTGGTAGTATCCCCAGTCACAGCTTCCATGCGGTATCTTTACTGTAGACCAACATATCAATAGCATTTTCATATGATTGTTGATTTGTCAAATGAATTGTTCCGGATATTTATTAGTGAGGCTGAACTTGCCTTGATCTTGGCGGGGTAACTTTTGCATGTGCTGGAACTGTATTGACTGGTTCTCTGTTTACAGAGGAGATTATATTTTTCTTGACCCTGGTTAGCTTGACTAGACAGTATAAGAGTGCTCTGTCTCAGACCTCTACTATGATCTACTGTAGATATACTATGATCTACTCTGATCTTGTCATCTCCCGTACTGAGACTCTATATAGACACGGCAGCATGGGCTCCTTTGAGAATGTACTCAGCATATAGGCAACTCAGAGGAGTAGTAGAGCATCATCTTCGGATCATTGAGTATTAAAAAGATGATGTAAAAAAACTTCCCTCTTTCTATCCATAAGCAGATGGGGTAAGATCTTGTTGATCACTTGGAGGATGGAGCAATTGGTCATCTCTGACAGTGGTTAACTTGATAAGACCTCCTCACATGAGCTTCCGCCTCTGCCTCTCTGCTTCCCCTCTGCCTCATGTCTTCTCTCTGGCACCACATTTCTCAATACGGTGCTCATATACACAAGCTGACTCTCAAGTCCTGCTTTCTGGGGAACCCAGACTAAGGCCCTGATCTCCCTGGAACAGACAGTGAGGAAGGGGAGATCGTCTGTTCCCACCCTTGGTTTTCTCAGTTTAGCATGAAAGCAGGGGAATTTGCAATTAGGAGATAGAGGAAGATTTGATGAGCAACTAGATTATTTGATGAACAGAAGAATTTAGGAGCAGGGTCCTCCCTTCAGAAGAGAGGGAACAATTTGTAACTTTGGGGCTTTGTGAAAATTCCCCAAATGAAAAGGAAAGCGTTTGAGGGGGAAGTTGAATGCAGCTTTATCCAACCCACAGCTGATTGTCTCTAGAGTTTCTCCATTCCTTGAATTTTTTCTCTCCTAGTGCCAAAATACCCCATTAGTGCTTCCTGCCCTTAGGTAATCATTGGCACTTTTAAAATGCTCATCAACTCTACAAAGCAGACATCACTAGCTAAAATGCCTGGCAGAGCCAGGCAAGAAACTCAATGAAGGAAGGCCGCCAATTGCCCTGGAGCATATGTGACCAGAGTCCCGGGTAGCTTGCCCACTCCAGCAACAGCCACAGAGGAACACAGACCTGGAGTTGCTTGTTTTTCTCATTTTTTTTTTCCAAAAGGTGCTGAACATTCAGACCTTAATATGAAATTGTCCTTTTCTCAAAGGTTGAAAGCCAATTAAAAACGTCGAGAACATCAACAGGACAGCGTCCGTGGGCCCACTAGAAGGTCTCAGAATTCCACATCCTCCTTTTACATCCTCAGTATTTAATTGGCTTTATTTCGAATTCCGCACTGTCCATTCATGAGAACTGATGGACAGCAGCACAGTGGGATAATTACCGCCGACAACAATTAATTGACTATTTCAAAATAGCTAATAGAGAAGATTCTGAATGTTCCTAACGCAAGGAAGCGACTGCGTCTGCCTTAGTTAGGGTTTCTGTTGCTGTGATACAATACCATGAACAAAAGGAACCCAGGGAGAAAAGAGTTTGCTTTCTTATACTTCTCCATCACTCTGGTTGCTGAAGGAAGTCAGGGTAGGAATTTAAGGCAGGAACCCAGAGGCAGGAACTGGAGCAGAGCCCATGGAGTAACGCTGCTTACTGCCTTGCTCTCCCTAGCTTGTTCAGCCTGCTTTCTTATACATGCCAGGACCACCTACCCAGGGTTGGCACCATCCACAATGGGCTGAGCCCTCCCACATCAATCGCTAATTAAGAAAGTGCTCTACAGGTTTGCCCACAGGCCAGCCTGGTGGAAGTATTTTCTCAGTTGAGGTTTCCTCTTCCAAAATGACTCTAGCTTGTGTCAAGTTGGCATAAAGCTAGTCAGCACAATCCCTGAAATGATAGACAGATCTCATACCCTGGTGTGATCCATTCCACATCATATACGTCACTGCGACTCCAAATTTGTACAATTACTGTGTATTTATTAAATATTAAAATGTATTAATTTTAATTAAATTATTTAATTTAAATTAAATATGTATTTATTCATTCTAGTTTAAAGAAATACTGATGAGGGCTGGGCTGTGGCTCAGTTAGCAGAGTGCCTACCTCTAATGCAGGAAGTTCTAGGTTTTTACCCCTTGTACTGAATAAACCAGTGATGGTAACACACATCTGCAATCACCAGGACCATAATTCAAGGTCATCTTCAGTTATATGACAAATTTTGGCTACATGAGACCCTGCCCCAAAAACAAATGAAACCACACATTGATAGATCTCTCTGCTATTAGTCAGAAATACGAGTCAGACACTTGATTTCTACTTTCTGGTGGTATAGCACATAGTCAGTAAAAGGATAACCTCAAGGCTGACATGTTTGTAGTCCCAGCACTGGGGAGGCCGAGGCAGGAGGATCTCAAGTTCCAAGCCAGTCCAGACTACATAGCAAGACAATAGTTTTTAATTATTTATTTATTTGTGTGTATGTGATATGTGTGTTTGTGGACATGTATGTGCCACAGAACCCATGTGAGTGTCAGAGGACAATGTTGTAATATCTCTGCTTCCAGCTTTGTGTGGGTTTGGGGCATTGAACTCTGATCGTCAGGCTTGCTCAGAAAGTGCCTTTACCAGGTGAGCCATCTCATTGGCCCAAGTGAGTGTTTAAAACTTTAAAAAGAAAGATTATTGCAAAACAATATAAAAAGAGTTACATTGTAGAAAAGTCGAGTCTGTGAAGCACAAAGGAGAGGCACCCCAGCTAGCTTGGGGGAAGGTTAGGAAGGTCCAGGGAGTGATTGCCAGGGACTGAGATTTGAGGGTAAATACAATGGGCCGTAAGCAGGCACCATGGATGGGGAAAAATATTCTTAAACAGGCCAGTCTTTTTACCTGCTTCTTCCGACCTTCATCACAGGCCCTAGAGTTATCAAAGCATCCTTCACCTTGGTGCTCTTGGTTTCAATCTTTTCCTACCCCACTCCAAGACTCACCTGCTTATGAGACAAATACATCCAGTCACTCCCATACGTAAGTGTCCCTTAGGCTCTCATCATTTGTCTATCGAAGTTTCTCGGTTTCCTGGTAGACAGCTCATCAATAAAACCTTTTTGAGACAGTGAACACGTAGCAGATCTGTTTAATTTGTTTTACTTACAAATCACACATACATCTGGGCAGTCGTGATGCACACCTTTAATTCCAGCACTCAGAAGGCAGAGGCAGGCAGGCAGATCTCTATGAGTTTGAGGCCACCTGGGTCTACAGAGCAAGTTTCAGGACTGCCAGCGTTACACAGGGAAACCCTGTCTCAGAAAAAATAAAAAAGAAGTCACAAAAAAAGAAATCACACGTACAATTAATATGCTCGTGCGTTGTATGCTGAATCATTGTGGAAGGTTTGCATATGTATACAACTTTAAGGGAGAAAAGACAAAGTTGAAAATTACAAGACACATTTTATATGTGTAATTTTTCAGCCATTAACTCAAAGAAGAGAGCAATGCAATCACTGGGTGGAAACGCTTCATTATTTTTGAAAAATCTTAGGCTAGCACTTTTGGGGATAATCATTTGAAGGTCGGGCTGCAAGTGTATTTGTTTTGTCCACGGTTTTTGAATACCGACAGGCTGTGAAACATCCCAGGACCTGGAGATTGAAAACAGATGTGCGTTCTTGGCTACACTTTCCATACAGTGAACTCAGTTTTCACTCCCGTCTCCCAGTGATACAGAAGATGCCGTAGGCATCTGCCAAGCAGATTTCCACATTGTGTCCACCCATCCACTGCCTCTGCAAACAAATCAGGTGTGGCGCTTTTACATTTTGAACAGATGTGTTCAGGACTCTCTGCAATCGTGTATGTGTGTGTGTGTGTGTGTGTGTGTGTGTGTGTGTGTGTGTGTGTGTGTGTGTGCACGCATGCACAGACTCCGGGTCAAAGTTGTGTGTCTCCTGTCGCTATCTTACTTTTTGAGACATGGATGTCACAGAACCTGAAACTTGCCAACTGGACTGACCGGCTGAATTCCAGGGAGCCCCTATCTTTGTTTCCTAGTGTTCGAATTACTGGAGTGCACCCCACTATGTCCAGCTTCTTAACGTGGATGATGGGGATCTGAACTGAGGTCCCCAAGCCTACACAGCAAGTACTTTACACACTGAACCATCTCCCCGGCCCCAGAATTCTTTGTTCAGAAGACTTTTAAAACTTTTGAAGATTCTTCATTCAAGTCTTTATACAATACACAAGTGACAGTTTTTGTAAGCGATGCACTGACAGCATTTTAGCCAATAAAATCACACAATAGGGGAAATATTGCCAATGTCCACTTTTAATGCTCTTTCTTTCATATAAACCTCTTTCCAAAGCACTTCTGTTCTCACTCATCTTTTTTTGAAAGTCATGTTTACCTTAAAAGGGCAGATTACAGATGTTCACACACACGCGCGCGCGCGCACACACACACACACACACACACACACACACACGCGCGCGCGTGGATATCAATAATGACAACTGCTACCTGTCATCGCTGGGAAGGTCAGCAAATCTGGAAAACTTTTTATAAAAGAAAATTATACCTCTCATTGCTAAGTCCAACGAACGTGCCAGAGACCCTCTGTGCAGTACAAGATGGCTACCCCGTCACCACGAAGTACCCACAGATGCCACCACTTAAAATATTAGTCTCTGCCCACCCAGGCAGGTTATAACAAAGCTTATCAGACTGAGAACAAAGGAGGAGACTTTGCAACCTTCTACAGGTTGGGGAGCCCTCCCTCCCACCCTGCTCTTGCTGCAGGAGGCCTCACACATCCCAGGAGACACATGAGGGCCACTGAGTGTCACCCAGTGTCAGGTGACACTGATGGTGTCACCCCGTTTACTAAATACAGCTCTTAATTCCTTTGTTATTTCCAAAACAAAAACAAAAACTAAGTGAAGGTTCTCTTGTTTTTCTTTCCACATTAGGTGCTTTGGGGGCCACTGACCTGTTAGAGGGATGGAGTCCTCAGTGCTCCTCCCCCCCACTCAGTGCTCCATCTACAATAATGAGCATGCAGTGAGCATTCTGTGTGCCAGCTCTGGTACGTATGCTTCACAGGAAACAACCCGCCACCCTTGGTCAGCAGCCTGTGGAATGGATGTTGTTTTATTCCCTCTGCACAGCTGAGAACAACAGAAAAAGAGCTCGAGGGAGTCACCTGACTTTTGAAGGCTAGTAAGTGTTGGAGGTAGGATTTGAGCCTACAGAGTCTGAGTTCAGAGTACACCCTGAGGCTGTGCAGAGCCCAATGTGTGCCAGCCCTTTAATTCTTGGATGGTACAGTCCAAATCTGAAACGTCCCCCCAGGGATTCATATCCTGAGCTCTCGATCCCCAAATTGTGCTATTTTGAATGCTTTTGTCACTACGGGTGGGATTTGAAAGTTACATCCACTCTTGGTCTCATCTGGTTCTCTCTGCTTTCTGATCCACCATAATGGGAACAGCTGAATCTCTACCCCCCACCCCCGTGCCACGACAGAGCCACTGCCACCAACATGTCTTTCCCTCCATGATGGACTGCAACCTCTCTAAAACCCTGAGCCAAAATAAACCTTTCTTCGCACAACTTATTTCCAGGAGGTATCTGGCTACAGCTACACAGTAGTCACTAACACATGAGGATTTGACAACATGTATTTTGCCTGGACCAATCCCCTCGCGGTCTAGCGCCGGTGAAGACTCCAGCAGCCTTCCTTCGTCCTGTTAGAACACTAGTTGACACTCTCCTCCCCCTCTCAGGGCTGCATGGCCCCACCAGCACGGCTGTTTCTCTGAACGTTGTTCTAGGCATACCTGAGTCACGCTAGACCAACCGTACCCTCCCCTGGGATTTGCAATGTAACACGGGGACTGGATAGACTAGGTCTGGTCGTAAGAAAAAAGATATATCACGTCAAGACAATCAATAAATTGAAGCTTTCCAGAGAGTTCTTGAAAATCCAAGAACCATTCTGCCCTGTGAGTTTTGTGATCAAGGTCTTCTCTGACTCTCTGAGGAAATCCCAGTGTCTTTCACTGAATCCATTTTCATTCGCGTACATGAATCGTTCGAACATGGGAGCCGCTGGATGGTTTCTCTTCCCTCCCTCAGCCATGGATTACCAGGGACTGGGGTCCTGTTTGTTCTCAGGCTGCAGAGGGCCTCATACATCGCTGCTTCCTACCTCTGGAGTACTGTGCCCATCACTATCCATGTCCCAGAGCCAGTATCAGCAAACCCTTGCCCAGCTCAGACCTGAATAGGCCCACGAATCTGGGGGCTGCCCTCAATTGTGGCCCATTCTCTATCTGCTGGTGCTCACAGCAAGCGCCTGGAGAATACTGTCTCTGCAAAGAAAATCCTGGCTGGAATCATTAAACACGCTAAAAAACGACCTTTACCTGCTGAAAGCATAATCCATTAATAATGTGCCTTGTACTAGAGAGATAATGGGGGCCACCCAATGGGGAATTAAAGAACTATGGGAATTTGGGGGCACCAGTCTTTATCCAAAACTGCTTTATCCCTCTGTAGTTCAGACAGCAGGGCACACACAAGCCCTCTCTGGCTGCTGGAGGAACGTGTGCAAAGAGGGATCTGAATCAGGAGAGAAGCACCATCCAGACTGGACTACTTCTCCATCCTCCCAAGGACAGACCCTCCCCTCAAAGGCCCCAGCCTGTCTCTCCTCATTCTGATTAGTAGTAGGGAACTTTCTGGTCTCTAACGATGGGCAGTACAGCCAATTAATGGAAGAAACAGAGGACTGGGCTAAGCTGGCCCTGGAGCTGGATATTGTAACTACGTAGAATGTGGCTGCTCCATGAGACTTCCGAGTCCCCAGCTCTCCCCCAGTGACCGGAGGAGGTCTTGTCACTTCTGATTCATAGAGTCACAGAGTCTCCAGGTTGGAAAGAAATTAAAGGTCACCTTTGCTCCTGACAGAAGATTTACTGCCTCCTGGGGCTGGCCACTCCATCTCAGAGAGCTCTGACAGATAGAATGTTCTTCTTTGCACAGAACCCAGCCAGACCTCTGCTTCTTGCTGGGGTCACCACTCTAATAAGAGTAGATCTTGGAGTTAGGAGAAGCAGTAGGTCCCAGGTGGAGACAATAAGAGGAAACATTGTCCCTGTGAAAGCAAAAGCAATAAATCCAAAAGGTTTTGGTGGTCTGCTTTTTAAAATATATAATTAAACATCGATGTGTAAGTGGGAGTATCTGAATATGGGTGCATGTGCCTGCAGAGACCAGAAGAGGGCACTAGAGCCTCCTGGAGCTAGAGATTCAGGTGACTGTGAGGTGTCTGATGTGGATGCTAGGAATCAAACGGGGGCTATAAGAGTATTGTGTGCTCTTAATGACTGAGCCACATCTCCAAGCCCTGTTCTTCCTCTTGCGATTAGCATTCACCAGCAGCTCTCAGAAGCATCAGTGGTAAAATACTCCCATTTAACAAAAATCTTGTTGACCAAATTCTAAATAGTGGTTAAGGGTTACTGTTGAATATTGATAATAATGAGTATGGAATGTTCTTTCCTTGAGCACATTTTATTACTTAGACTTTGTGACATTGTGTTCTACCTGGGCCCCAGTTTGGAGAAGTTTTACAACTGGCCCCCAATACTTGCAAACTCAGTTATAGTTGCTCATTTCCGGAGGAAATTCTTAATGCTTGGACCCATTCCAGTTTCTGCAAGTGCAGTTCATGCATCTAATTCCTAAGACCCTACAGATCGCAATTGCAATGAAAAATTCAAAATAAGCACTGAACTGGTAAAGACAAAAAAAGAAATCAGGAAATGAGTTGCCTCAGTTCTGTGTAAATCCTTGGGGTTTTGTTTGTTTGTTTGTTTGTCCTCTAATTTTGAAAATCACACGACCAAGAACTGCAAAGTGCAATAGTTTCTGTTTGGCAGGTGCAGCAGATAGTTCATCTGCACTGTGTGTGGAGACTAGCTTTAAAACTGACATAGTCAGGCTGGAGAGATGGCTCAGTGGTTAAGAGCACCTGGTTGTTCTTCCAGAGGACCCAGATTGGATCCCCAGCATCCACATGGCAGCTCACAATCATCAACTCCAGTCCTGGGGGATCTGATGCCCTACTGTGGCCTCCACAGGTACTGCATGCACACAGTGCAAAGACATTCCTTAGGGAAGCATTCATGCGCATGAAAGAAAATAAATAAAATCCCATAAGAAACCTGAAATAATCTTCTTTTCACGCTGCTATTTTTTTTTTTTTTTTTGAGACAGGGTTTCTCTGTTGTAACTCTGGCTGCCCTGGAACTCACTCTGTAGACCAGGCTGGCCTCAAACTCACAGAGATCCACCTGCCTCCGCCTCCCGAGTGCTAGGATTAGAGGTGTGCGCCAACACTGCCTGACTCAAATTGCTATTTTTTTAATTGAGGGATTATTGAGGAAAATAAAGCTGTACTATTAACATACCGTTGGTGAGCTTTCCCTTTTTCCAAAAGCTATACTAACATGTAATAAAAAATCTTAATCCACTAATTTTTTCTTCTTAATTCTGTAATACCGCTTGTAATTTTTACTGGTATGGTTATTATTAATTTTTTGAGACAGAATATCTGGCCCAGGCTGGTTTCAAACACTCTAAGTAGCTGTGGATGACCTTGAACTCCTGATCCTCCTTCCTTAACCTCCCAAACAGGCAAGTGTCACTACACCTGTTTTATACAGTACTGGGGATCAAACCCAGGGTAATGTGCATGCTACGCAAGTACTTTACTAATTGAGCCACTGTCCCCCTCCAGGTGGAAGGAAGTTTAATAAAGAAATATTTCACTATCTGCTTTCCCTCTGTGGTTGTTGTTAATATTTTTTTAATCTGTTCATTACAGGAAGCGATCTCCTGTGGATAGAGGAGGGGTCGTTTGGTAATCCTCCTTCCCAGATGCCGAGCACATCAGGAGCCTCACAGATTTGAGTCCCTTCTCTCAGCACAGCCCCAGCGCCTGCAACTTCCCATCAGGTTCCCTTTGGACTTTTCCTTAATCACCCAGTTCTCCCAAATGCTCCTAGGGCAGGGAAATAAGCCTTGAGCCTTTCTGCCAGCCTTACCTCGTGCCTACCAACTATCAAACACTAACCAAGTGTAAGATAATGTGTGTCGCTTGTGTGACCCTCTCTATGACCTCACGAGCAGATTCTCATGTAATGGCTGAGAATCCACACCTTAAGCTGGAGGGTCTCGGGTACCCATGCCAGCCCTGCTCCACCTGGCGTCTTTAAAGAGACTCAAGAAGATGTATGCATATGATTCCACTGGCCCCTCGGTCCCTAGAACTCCCTTAACATCTTGCCATTATATGAAAATGGCTGAGACCAACTTCCAAAAGCCATTTGTTAGAGGTCACAGCCCGTGGTGAACTCACCAGCCATCTTCTGCTCCCACTCTCCTTGATGTAAGACGGGCGTAGCTGGCCAGCCAAATCCGGTCTGAGCAGCTCGGGGGACTCGGCTCTGAATCAAGTCGTCCTTGCGTGTTAGGTGTGGCGGGACCACCAAGACTACCTCTGCCCTTTGCCCCTGAGGCGTCCCGTTATACTCCGGAACTTTTGCTATCAGCACAAGACATAATCTAAACAATGTCACCTCAGGCAGCTCAACCCAGGATCCAGGTAATTAAGAGATTTTTAAAAATATATATTAACAACAACCGTAGAGGAAAAGCAGACATGTGACTCTTGGCTGGATCATGGCATTATAGAAAGTAGAAGGACAAGAGAGAATGGCTATAAAGGAGGGAAAACGTATTCTTTCATCAGGACCCCACCCCAGTGGTAACTAACGGACTCCCATGATAATGGCATTAATCCATCCTTGAAGGCACTGCCCTCATGGCCAAATCACTCCTTAGAGTTCTCCTGTCAGAAGCATGGGATTTCTAATGCAGGACACTGGAGGACATGTTCGGTCCGTACTGGTGGGGTAGTTCATAGTCAGGTGGCAATGTGGTGATTCAAAGACAGCCAGCCCCTGCCTCCAGATCAACTGGGCCTAGAGCCTTGAGACTAGACAAAACTTAGATTCTGGGAGATAGGTTCTGACATACAGAATCAGGCAGGGTCCAGACAGAATGACAAAGAGAAGTCTTGAATGAGCAAAGAGAGGAAGAGAGAGTTTCAAGGATCGTGATCCCTCCCCAAACACCACTGGGTTCAAGAAACTGCAAGTCTTCCGTGGAATGCGGCCTTGCTGCTGTAGGCCAAGCTCAGATGTCCCAGGGCTGGTGCTGCACCCTGCGGCTGTCCTTCTTGTTTCCCTGAGTGAGGAAATGAGGGCACAGTGACAAACACTGATTAACCAGAGCCACAGCAGGGGGGAGAGACGTCTCTTCCTTTCTCTCTCTCTCCCTCCCACCCTTTCTCTCACCCTCTTGCTCTCTCCTTCTCTGAAGATGCACTGCTCTTTGTCCTAACCTATGGAGCGGTGGGTTAATTGGCTTATAGAGCTGCTGAATATGGAACAGAGCCCTAATGGAGATTTAATCAAAGGAGACAGTTATGTCGAGTGAGGTGTAAAAGCCATTGAAGATGAATGGAGATGGATACAGTTTTCTCCCTAGAGTTATTCAGAGCCATTTTAATAAAGTGCAAGTTTAGCTATGGGATGGATTGTGTGACCAAGTGTCATTTGGCTGTAGGGCACTGGAGGCCAGGCAAAGGAAGGAGAACTTGGAACGGCCCTCAGAGAAGGTAGAGCCTCATACAACACTCCCAGGGTCGAAGTTTAATGCTCTTGGCCAAGCTCATCTTCTGCCCAATTGCTCATTTATGTGACTCATGTCAAGCATTGATTCCTGTTCCCTCCGTGGCTAGTGGCCAGTGATCTCAGGAGTTAGAGAAGAAGGCTCTAGTTCATGGCTGTGATGGGCGGTCCATAAACTCAACATTCACCAGAAACATTCACTTGGGCCTGGGCATCCTTCCTCCTTGTCAGATCCTTCAGTTACTCTTCAGCCTCAGGTTTGGGGGCCACTCTGGGAAGCGCTTCTTTCTGCTCTTCTCTACCAACCTGTGCACCACACAACGTCACTATCGTCTTTCTGGCGGCTGTTATGGTTTGAATGTGGGCTGTCTCATTACAGGCTCATGTGTTTGAACACTTGGTCTCCAGGTGGAGGCGCTGTTAGGGGAGGCTATGGAACCTTACTGGAGGAAGAACGAGACTGCAGTAAGACTTTAAGTTTGTATAGCCTGCCCCCCTACCCCATTTCCTGTTCTCTCTCTCTCCCTCCCCCTCTCTCCTCCCCCTCCCCTCTCTTTCCTGTTCTCTCTCTTTCTCTCTCTCTCTCTCTCTCTCTCTCTTTCTCTCTCTCTCTCTCTCCTTCCTGTGTGCATATGGAATGTGAGTACTCTGCTTTCTGTAGGCTGGACTGCTCCTGCTATCATGCCTTTGCGGCCATGATAGGCTACTCCTATCCTATAAGCCAAAACCGAAATAAATTCTTTCTTCGTTATCTTCTGTTCACAGCAACAGAAAGCAACTACTGCAGGAAATGTCTGCCATCATACTTGACTAAGACCTCCCTGAAGCATGAGTGTATGTACACACACACAGAGAGAGGGAGAGAGAGAGAGAGAGAGAGAGAGGGAGAGAGAGAGAGGGAGAGAGGGAAGCAATCTTATTAGTGAAATTATCGTAGGCAAGCAACTGTGTAATTTTCTCTTTTACTCAGCACTATGGTACAGACGTCTTCTCTTAGGCCTGCAGACTTCTTGACAGCAAACTCCTACCAGCTGTGCTGTAGCCCTCTGTCTGCTGTAACACATGCTATTGAGCAAACTCCAGTCTCTTTCTTCTTTCAGAAGCATCACTGAAAGGACTATTCTACCACATACATGTTTTGGAAAATTTGCCCAATTAACTCCCTCATACATTGCTAGAAGGAAAATTGTTGAGGTCAAAGTCTTGATACAATGTTTTCAAACTGCATTCCAAAAACCTAAAGCTACGTGCTCATGCACACACCCACAGATCTGTCTGGGACTATCTACTCTGCTACAGCCTTTCTAGGCATTGTCAATCAAGTTCATTCTTGCAAATATGATGGGTAAAACTTGATGTCTCATTCTTATTAAATTTGACAATTTAATAGTCCAGGAAAGTCTCCCTCTAAGAGAATGATATAACTACACATCCTCCTGGGGCTATGAGAACTCCAAGAGCCTATACTAAGGGGATGAGAGCCTCCTGAGACTCTTCCTGGAGAAATGTCACAGGACAAGAGTCTGGTTCCCTAGAGGACGAGATTAGTAGCCCAAACCACTAGGTCCAGGAGGTGCAGTCACACAGAGCCTGGTTCACTTAGTACTCCCAAGGGCAGTCCAAATGGCCACATTTCTACCAGGCATCTGATAATTATCTTAAGTCATAGATGTGAGAAGGCCATCGAAGCGATTCTGAATAGTAACAGGAACAGTACTTAGGCCATAGAAGTGGTGTACCTTATGTATACGACAGAGGTTTATAAGACAGGGAGGTGTGGGACTCTGAATATATAGTATGCTTACAGACTACACATCCCAGAACCCAGGAGCTGGTCAGAGAATGGGTATGCTCCAGGTTGCAGCCTGATGTCTCCTTGAGTACCAGTAGTTCCATGTGTCTGTGTACAGGGAACTCTCGATGTAAGGGCAACTAATGAAATGTGAACTCTACTGACAAGGGACAAGGACTCCTGATAGCCTTCCAGGCTCAGCCCTCGCTGCTTAAAGGACTAGGCAGTCCTGGGTCTACTGAGCAAGAACTCACCTTGTCTCAGAAAAAGTGTGTTATGATTTCTTTCAGCAAAGTCCCTTTCTGGCGTGGTGGTGGAAATGAGTGGGCTCATTTGTGCTCAAAGAGATTACTTCAGTTAGGGTCTTTCTATCTGAGGAGTGTATCTTGAGGAGTTAGAAACAACAGGCCAGGGGCTAAGCAAATAAATCGACAAGAAGTAAAGGCAATTAGTGAATACCAACAGGTTAAGAACTTTGCCATCTACAAAGCTAGGTGTCCAGGGCAACTCACTAAATGCCCTATGGGGTGTTGGCGTACTGTTCTGTTTTTCATAACCTTAGCAAAATACCTGAGGCTGGATAACTTTGTAAAGAAAAGGTGTTTATACAGCTCACAGCACTGGAATTTTGAGAGCTTGCATCTGTGACGGCCTTCTTGTGGCCAGAGCCTAAGGCAGCACAGGAACCATATACTAAGGGGCGGGAGTGTGTGCGTGTGCCTGAATGTGCACACATGAGAGAGAGGGAGAGAGAGAGAGAGAGGGAGATCTGTCCTCTCCCTCCTGGTCCAATCTAACCCTGGTCACTCTTTCAAGTTCCCAGCTTTAAGCACCACAGACACCACCTTTTTGAAACTTCATAATGACATTAAATTTGAACCCTTGGGCATACACTCCACTCAAATCCAAACCACGGTGGTGAGCTGGGCTGGCGCCAAGGCCCAGACTTAGGCAGGCTCGCTACCATCTCCTTCAGAGAGGCTGGACCACCTCAGCCTATCAGGAGGAAGTGGTGAACATCTCCTTTGGTTACAGCTTCTCCTGCATGTCATCAGCTTCCCTCTTCCCACAGATGTTCACACCGCTGAAAGTCTCCCGGGATGTGTCTGCGCCTGTGGTGTGGAAGGATAAGAAGGGTGCTTCCCAGAAAACTGTCCCACTTTTGTTTGCGAAAGGAGACAAAAGTATCACGATGCTGGCGAACACCAGATTCCTAAACACTTGGCTTCCAAGTGCTGTGGAGCAGAGCCCATGACTGTGGAACGGAAGAAATAGTCATCTTCCACCCCAGCACCTTCCACCCTATCCTCCTGGGGACAAGACCCACGCTAGCCACCCGGAGGCAGGGGGGCTTCTCATACTGCCCTTGCCTCCAGCAGCTCCTTATTGTATGTCTGAATAAGTCTTTGATTCAGGTAACTCTAGTTATTGGTTTGTTTTTCTTTTAATTTTTAAAACCTTTCATTGAGACAGGTTCTCACTATGTAGCCTGGGCTGGACTTGAACTTGTGATAATCCTCCTGGCTCAGCCTCCTGAGTGCTGAGGTTGCAAGTGTGCATCAACACACCTGAGCCAGATTTTCTTTCAGGCTAATAAATTAGGCTGGAGGACTGTAGGGGCTTCCCACCCTGTGGAGTCTGCAGCCTTGTCTGTGGAGGGCTTGGCGCACACACAGCCAGCAGTCCAGGGCTCCCGCTTCCAGGCAGGGCTCTGCCCCTGACACGCCCCTCATACTTATTGAGCTGGGCCTGGGCCACCATGCCTCTCAGTGGTCCACAGCTGGGAGATCTGCGGACCCCTCTGTGTGGAGGGAGCTCTGCCTCGGCCCCACCCCATTGCCAGACCTAACCTCCCTGGCCCTGCAGCCTCCAGGTGCCAAGCAGTCGAGCTGCTTCAGCTGGCCATGGGCTGTTTCATGGTGGACCCTGCAGGTGGCCATGACAGCAGGCACACCAAGGTGAGGACTGGGCTGCTGGCTCTCTACTCCTGGCCCAAATTGGTAACTCACAGTGTTTCTGCTGGAGAGCAAATCTGACTTTTCCCAGCAGCCTAGCCCCTCCTGCTGCCAGCTGCCATTCAGGGATACTGCTTGCTTGCCTCCCTCACAACCCTGCTGGGGACCCCAGGGACCTGGCCCACTACCCCTTGTGCCCACCATGAGCCCCAAATGGTGCTGATGACCACTGGGGAGACAACATATTTCCCCTTTGAAGGAGTCCAGCTCTGCAAGGCCAGGGACCTCTGAGACTTGAGACCCTCAATATAAAAACCTCCCCCCTGGGACTGTCAGGGTCCCCACTCCCAGCCAGCTGTGGGGTCCCCCAACCTGGAAGGGAAGCACAGAGTGGCTCCAACAAACATACATGGCCCTAAGCTGGGCCCCTCAACCCTCTCCGGACTAACCAAATAAGGGCCAAAAAAAAAAAAAAATCCCACCAATCACGGGCCACCCTGGGAGGCTCCGCCCCACCCCCCACCCCCATGTCGTCTCAGGGACACTATATAAGGAGCAGCTTCTGGACTCTGCTCAGAGTAGGAGGTGCAGCTTCGGCTGCTGCCTTCCTCCCAAGTGGAGACAGCCACCCAGAGAAGAAGCATGAAGAACACCTCAGTTGAGCCTGAACCAAGAACACCTCAGCTGAGCCAAAAGCAAGACGAACACCTCAGCACAGCAGGGGATATTTCCTTTTAGATCTGCAACATCGAGGAAGCTTCTAACCTCAGAGCAAGCAGAGCGAAGCTCTGAGCCAAGCTGAGCCTAGAGGAGTTGTTAAATTGTAACACTCCTCCTCTACCTCAGAGCTGTGAGAGCTACGAGGTTCCTGGGCTCCCAAATGCCAGGCCACTTTTCCATCTCTGTCCCAGCTGAATAAAAACACTACCAAGGACCACACACGCACAGCCTGTAGCCTCTGAACACATGTAGCATTTGCACAAACTTCACCACTCCAGCTCACCACTCACGAGGCAGGAGAGGGAGTAGCACAGAAAGGGAGGAGCGTGAGCCTTCAGCCCGGCTTCCTGGGTTTGAGTTCTGGCTCTGCTAGCAAGACACTGTGTGGCCCTGAGTAAGCTTATCCGACCTCCTTCTCTGAGGAGAACACTCGTCCTGCTAACAGGAGCAAGAGAGAAGTAGCTTGGTTTCTGTGGGGCAGATACTAAAGTCCCAAGCCCCTTACACAAAATGAGGTAGCATTTGCAAATAACCTATGCACGTTTTCCTGCATGCCTTAAACCTCCTCTGGATGACTAGCTAATCACTGCAAATGCTACTTAAGCTTTCCCACAACTGTGTTGTTTAGGGAACGACATGGGGAAAAGTGTTTGTGCATGCTTGATAGGGATGCGATGTTTTGACAGGAAAGGAGATAGTTTATTAAGAGAGAGACACAGAGGGACCCAGAGGCATGCTGTGCCTCTCCCGTGGCCTGGTTCCAAGATGCAAATTTTTGAAGAATATTTTCAACCATCCCCGGTTAACTCTGTGGACGCAAAAGCGGCAGATACGGAGGAATGGCTGGGTTCAGAGACTTGTGCAGATCGAGTGAGTTCTTATCGCATGCGGAGCCACTCGTGTTTGCTATTGTTATAATTTCCCTCACATCGCCTGGCCAGGTGCTAGGACCTCCTTGGGTAAGGAGAAAGCAGAGGGCAGCTGGGAGAGGTCTGCTGTTGATGAAAAGGATTTTCTTCATTCACATACACTAATCGTGTTTACCATTTTGTTACCTGTCTATTGTTGACTCATTCAGATGAAAAATGACATTTGCTTCTGTGTACCATGATGCTGAGTGTGCACTATATGTCTGGCCCTGCATAGTGCTACCAGATTGCCATAACAACCAGTCGATATGCAGAAACCAGAGCTTGGAGATCACTCCCTGACCCAAAGTCCTGTAGCTCATGAGCTGAAAAGCTCAGCTTCCGACCCACGCTGGGCTGACTTCACACTTCTGTCATCTCAGGTAGTCACTCAAGAATAAAGGAGAACAGTCCAAGATAAAGGCTCGGTCTAGTCTAGGACATACAGACCCTGTAGCTGTCTGTCCTTTGTTATACGTCTCCCTCCCTGCTTTGTAAGCAGATCCTAGCTCCTGCTCTCTTACTCATACTGAGCCATCGCCCTGCTCCGCTCAGGGGCTCTAGGAAACAGGACGGAGTCCAGCAGATGGGCACAGCCTTTCCACAGGTTTCCCAGCTCAGCCCTTCCTCCCTTGAGCTTCAGCCACTGCCACAAGAACAGCGGGCTGCAGAGGCGCGCTTCCCCTTCAGCGAGGGTCCTGGAACAATAGCTGCTCATAGAGATAAGCCAAGCCCAGCAGAGCCCCCAAAGAGCCAAGGACAGCTCCCACTCCCCAGCAAGCTTCTCATCAAATGAGCAGGGAGTATGCTGCTGTAGGGATGAGATTTGACAGTGGCTGATAGAAGATGTTGCCACAGGAAACGTAGGCTAATGCAGACATGGTCTCAAGGGCGAGAGACGGACTGGGCAAGCTCTGTTGTGATGGACTCTACACGGGAGCGTGACTCAAGCTCAATAATGCATGTGGTTGTAGAGGTAGCCTGGTACATTTTTGTACATAATTAGTGATCTAGTTATATTCGCTAAACTGAAATCAAAATAACGATGCCACAGAGGAGTCGGGGATGAGAGGAAGGAGAAAGTGGGCACTGCATTTTGAGTTTCTCGTTCCTGGTGGGTGGCTGTGGCAGCTTCAGAGAGCAAGCCCAGCAGAAGAATGAGCAAGCCTGTGGGCCAGGCTTTCCTATGGGTGGGAGAAGCCACCCGTGCACCCACAATTCTGTGGATTTATTGGCTCTCATGGTGTCTAGATCCTTCTACATGACAGGTTCAATAAGAAGCACCCCTCCTTTTGCAGAGAGCAAGCATAGATCCTGAATTCAAGCTGGGACCCCTTTTAACTGAGGCAAAGCACCAGTAGAGGAAGCATAGGGTTTACAGCCTGACAGCTAGCTGGGAGGGAAAGGCTCAGCTCAGCTTCACAGAAGCCTCTGTGTGTACCAGGAGACGGGGTGGCTCGTTGTGGGCAGTGTTGTGCACAAAAGTACAGTAGAGTATTGGCTGGGTAGACCAACAGTGCCAGTGGAGGCCACTGTACCCAGTCCCATGCCCAGGCCTGGCCTTGAGCTCCGGCTACTCTCTCCTGCCACCACGCTCCAGGCTCCCAGTGACACATGGCTCAGGCCTTTGTACAGGGCTCCTGAGGTCTCTGTGAGGCAGAGAGAGGAAGGGAACACTAGGGCCTCGTCAGTAGACTTCCCCGATTGGTCTTTGGTGAGCTGAGATCTAGGAAAAGGCTGCACCGGGCTGAGGGGTTTCCATGGCAACAGCAGGCAGCACAGCTCTGGAGGCAAGGTGGGGGGGGGCGGCTTGGGGAAACGGAAGAGGCCATGAAGGGGAGAGGAAGAGGAGTGGGAGGGGAGTGGGTGGGAGGGAGGGAAGAGGGAAGGAGGGAGAGTGAGAGAAGAAAAGGAAGTCCGGAAGTTGAGGGAGGAGGATGGGGAAAGATGAGGGAGGCCTGAAGAGAGGTGTGTGGAGAGGAAGAAGAGGCAGGAAGATCAAGAGGAGTGGATGGGGGGGGGGGCAGGAAAAACATTGCTTGTAACCCCAACCTCAAGCTCCCCATGACTTAGCAGCATTCAGTGACTGACCAGCATGCTGGTATGGAGCAGACAGGACCAGCCCCAGGAGACCAGTGCCCCAGCCAGCCTTTCCCCACTAGCCACTGTGAATGAGACAGCAGGGAGTTTCCACAACAAGTTTTGGGCCCTGGCAAATTCTACCTCCTTCTGGCTCCAGGGGCTTGGGCTGTTGTTTCCTTGAGTACTGAGGACCGAATCCAGGGCCTCACATTTTCGGGGTAAGCACTCCACCAGGGAGCAACACCCGCCCACTACCCTCTTTTTACTTTGTCTCTTGAGACAGGGTCTGAATTTATACTCCGTAACTCAGCCTAGCCTTGAACTTGCAATCTCCTGCCTCACTCCCCTAAGTAGCTGGGATTACAAACCTAAGCCATCAGGACCAATTAGTCATGGTTTTCTTGCCCCCCCTCTCTCTCTCTCTCTCTCTCTCTCTCTCTCTCTCTCTCTCTGTATTTCTTTGACTCAGCCCTCCCTCTGTGTCTGTCTGTCTTTTTTTTTGTTTCTCTTTCCCTGTATCTCTCTGTCTCGTCCCTCCCCCAGTGTGGGTGTGGGTGTGTGTATATGTATGTATGTATGTATGTATGTATGTATGTATGTATGTCTTTCCCTGTATCTCTCTGTCTCGTCCCTCCCCCAGTGTGGGTGTGGGTGTGTGTATATGTATGTATGTATGTATGTATGTATGTATGTATGTCTTTCCCTGAATCTCTCTGTCTCGTCCCTCCCCCAGTGTGGGTGTGGGTGTGTGTATATGTATGTATGTATGTATGTATGTGTGTATGTATGTCTTTCCCTGTATCTCTCTGTCTCGTCCCTCCCCCAGTGTGGGTGTGGGTATGTGTATATGTATGTATGTATGTATGTATGTATGTATGTATGTATGTCTTTCCCTGTATCTCTCTGTCTCATCCCTCCCCCAGTGTGGGTGTGTGAGTGTGGGGAGGGGGTATAAAAATAGACCAGAGGACTACCTCAGATGTCATTCATCAGGAGTTATCCACCTTGTTCTTCATGACCAGAGTCTCTCAGTGGTTTGGAGCTTGCCAAATAGGCTAGACTGGCTGGCCAGTGAGCCCCAGGGACCCACCTGTCTCTATCTCCCCAATGCTGGAATTATTAACGTAAAACATCATTCCTGACTTTTTTAAACATGGGTTCTGAGGATAGAACTCAGAACTTCATATAAAGCAAGCACTTTACTAACTGGCCAGTAGTCTAAGCCTACTCAGCAATTTCTTAACCGTCCGAACTTTAGCTTTTTCATAAGAGAGAGAAAGAGAGAGAGATAGAGAGAGAGAGGAAAAGAGACAGAGAGGGAGAGAGGGAGAGAGAGAGAGAAGGTGGGGGAGAGAGAGGGTGGGGGAGAGAGAGAGAAACATAATGGTTGCTTCATGCAATTGTGAAATTAAATAAGATAACACAAGGCCAGGCATGGTGGCATAGTCCCAGCTTGGAAGATGTTGGGATGATCTCTGTGAGTTCAAAGCCATTCTGGTCTACATAGTGAGTTCCAGGACAGCCAGGGCTCCATAGAGAGACCCTGTCTCAAACAAACAACAACAATAACAATAACAAAAAAATCATGGGAGAGCCTCGGGGCTGGCCCATGGTGAGCATTTTATAACTACATGTTATTTTTTAAGGGTTAGTTACCATCGGCCCTGTCTGAGACCCCATCTCCTCACATGTTAAATGAGACAGTCCCCTCCTCCGGACAGCTGAGGCGTTGAAATGTATTATTGTAAGCGCCTACTCCCTGTTAGCCAGCAATGTGATGTTTTTAATAATGATACGTTTTGGGGTGCCTGTACTTTTTCAAAACACATTCTATGGTGTCACTTCACTTAACTTCGGGATAGTCGCCAGCAATGGGCATCAGAATCACTTTCCCTGATGAGCCTACATGCAGTTCTGACCACAGCACCCTTGACCCCATCAAACTCCAGAAACAACCCTTCTACATAGGCATCGCCCCGTTTTGCAGTTGAGAAATCGCAGGCACCGAGGGGTAAAGGAATTTGCCTGCCATTTGCTGTTAGGCCTTAGAACTCAGACTTGAAGGCAGTGATAGGTACAGGTGCCAAGGTATTTGAAACAACTCATTACTCTGGTGATTTTCGCTTCAAACCAACACTTCTTTTTTCCCCTTAAATCTAAATTAAATTTATACTTTCACAGATACATAAAAACATTAGAAAGTATATCTTAATAGAGTATCGTGTCCAACACCTGGTGTCTGTGCCGTGGTTAACCCAGGGTAGAAGGAAGCAGCCCCGGGCCCTTGGGAAGCCTCACCCAAATGTGAGATGCCCTGGACATACATAAATCAGAGGGGCTAGGCCAGCTTCCTGGAGTTGGTGTGAATTCTGAAACTGTGTGAACACACCAGAAGAAAATCATAGACTCAGGGAGTGACCGGCCACATCTGAACTTGTAGCAAAAAAACTGTGTATGTGTGTGTACATGTGTATGGTGTGTGTGTATGTGTGTGTATGGTGTGTGTGTATAATGTATGTGTATGTGTGTGTATGTGTATATGTGTGTGTGGTGTCTGTGTATGTGTGTGTGTGGTGTGTGTGTATAATGTATGTGTATGTGTGTGTATGTGTATATGTGTGTGTGGTGTCTGTGTATGTGTGTGTGTGGTGTGTGTGTGTAATGTGTGTGATGTGTGTGTGTGTGTGTGTGTGTGTGGTGTCTGTGTATGTGTGTGTGGTGTGTGTATGGTGTGTATATGTGTGTGTGGTGTGTATGTGTGTATATGTGTGTGTATGTATGTGTAGTATGTATTTGTGTGTATGTGTGTGTCTGTGGTGTGTGTGTGTGTGTATGTGTGGTTTATGTGTATATGTGGTAAGGGAGATTTGAGGGAGAAAGGAAAGACAAGCATGGGGAAGAGAAACAGGGTGGAGAACAGAAGTCGAGGAAAACATGAACCACTGGAAAAAGATGCTGAAAGGCAGGAAAAGAAAGAAAAAAACTGCCCAGGGACATGAGAGGGAGAGAAACGGAGGGAGGCTGAGGAGTGGCAGGCAGATAAACAGCCTGTGACAGAAAGGCTTCTAAGAGAGATGGGCAGGGAAGCAGAGACACGCAGAGGCAGGAAGACAGACAGCAAAGAGAGCGAGCTGCAAGATGTGGAGAGGAAAATACAGGCTCGATGCCTGCAAAACCAGGGCTAAAATCACCACCCCCTCTGCTACTCCCTTTCTGTAAGGGAGGGCTGAATCAGTCTCTACATCCCACAAAGGCTGGCTCGGCCAACACTATTTGTAATAAAAGGGTTTTAAATCAGAGCTACAATTTGGCAGCCCACGTGTTCTAGACATCTTCTTACTGGGGAAATGTAAGGAAACTTTAATTTTATATCCAGAGAATTAAAATCATCCTATCCCAGATCTCAAAGAAATGAGTGTTTACGGTAACACAAATTGCTTCTGTTGCCACTGGTATATTTTTACCACGATAGGCCTGATTCCGCTACGGCCTCTCTTTGAGTAGATTTACATTTGCTCAAAAAGCATTTATTATGCACCTACTGAGTGCAGGATCTGGATTGAGCTGAGCCCAGAAACTCTAGGGAAACAGAAAATCTTGTTTTGTCTGCATGCTATTCAATTGTATCCCATGCAAAACTGGATCAATACCTTCCTCCAGATATTCACACCAAGGTAGTCTTGCTGGTGTTCTATGAATTCCCCCACAACAGGCTGAGAAACTTCCCTAGTACAGATGGAGGGCTGGGACCCAGGAGAAGCCTATCCACCTACCCTAATTCCTTTGCTCGATGGTAAGAACAGGCATGTTCTGAGGCCCCTTAATAAGCTCCTAAGTGCCCACTTCTGCCAGGAAGAATGTGGCAGGTGGAGGGTGTGGAGCTAACAGATAAAACTTGTGCTGATTGGTGCGCGTTTTGTTTTTTTGTTTGTTTGGTTTTTAATTTGTTTGTTTTCAACTTTATATGAGCTGGAGTCACCTTGGAAGAAGGAACATCAATTGAGGACTTGCCTCTGTCTGATCGGCCTATAGGCGAATCTGTGGAACTCTTTTTTTAATTAATGATTGATGGGGTATGGCTCAGCCTGGCGATGCTACCTTCAGACACTGGATTGCATAAGCAAGCTGAGCAAGCCATAGAGAACAAGCCAGTAAGTGTCACCCGATGGCTTCTAGTTCCTGTCTGGCTTCCCTTCATGGTAGACGGACTCTAAGCCATAAGATGAAATAAACCCTCCCCTACCCAGGTTGCTTTATCACAGCTTCAGAAAGCAAACCAGGACATAACGTGGAGAGGGGTCACATATGGTGCCCCACCCACCCTGAAAGCTCCTGGCTCCCTTCGTCTTTCTGCCCCAGGCTGTTCTTGAGACAAGCGAGAGAGAGTGCACGCCTATGAGGTAGGTCTCAAAGACAGAACTCCAACAGCGAGACCCAGATGCGGACCAATGAACAGCCCAGCATGATCACCTCTCTTTCCAGAAAGTTCCAAAGTAGTTTCTGCAGTTTCTCAAAGGGTTCCCAGCAAGACAGAGCCCTAGTCACCCCAGTCAGCGGCAACTGCTGCCCCTTTCATTGCTCCCTGGGCTCACTCACTCTCTCTTCCTTCTCCTCCCTCCTTGAGTTCCACAGCCACAATTCTGGTACCCAAGTCCTTGTTTCAGTGGAACCCTAAGAGGATGCATCCTCACACTTGCTCTTTTAGCTGGTGTGACAGCCCTGTGGAGGGTTGCTCTCTTCCTCAAAATAAGAATCCTTCATCAAAGAGGGGCCTCTGGGTACATGCCTACGCCACCTATCCAAGAAGAAGGAACCTATTTCCTAGCTAGAAAAAAAAAATGCTAAACCAGTCATCCCACAGATAAACATAAAGTGCCGACTGCAGCAAACTCTGCAGATGAAAGGTTACTAGGATTCTGCGAATATAAAATAGATGTGTTCGCCCCGACTAAGTGGGTCAGGGTCACCTTCTCCACGTGAGTGACTCTTCAGCTGAGAGCAGGAGTAGACTTTAACCAGAGGACGTGGGAAAATGCTTAGAGCGATGAGAACAGTGTGAATCGCGGTGGAATTGAGGCAAGCCAAAGCCACATCCCTCCGGGGCTAAGTGGTCGGAAGACGTTTGATTTCAGCTCTGTCTGACCCCCATGCCGCAGCCATCGTGTTATACTCAACATTCGGAGTGCAGAGGAGCGTACAGGAGTGAGAGAAGGCTTCTTAATCTCATCGCTTATATTATAAAGAGATTAACTACAAGCTTCTTTAGACAGAAGAGTCCGGTGAGCTGTTTAAAAAGTGGTTCAATCACAAAAGAAGGGGCTACAGTTTTCTGCGAGTGTGTCTGTTAGGGGCGAAGGGAGAGTCACTGAAAGTCCACCAATCAGTCTGAAGTTACTGGGAGGCTGCGCATCTTCCCAAGCCTGTTGCATGATGCATTTAGCACCAAAGTAGCAGCTGTCTTTGCAAAGGGATTGGGGAGAAGAATGGGGCTTTCCAGTGTGGCTGAAGGATGGAGAGGGAGTAACCTGTGTGGTACCCAGGGTCGTAAGACTTTCCTTTCAGAGCAGAGACCCAAAGAGTATGCTATCAAGGAAAGACAACATTCTAGAATAGGGGAAGAGAAGGGCTATTTTTATTCCTGTTTAGCCCAAACTCACATAGTAACAAGAAAAAAATAACTATAGAACTATCAAAAAATAATGCATACGAGGAACCCCTGATGGACTTCATCTCCATGGGGCAGCAGAAGGCAGGGTGTCTTTCATGCATGAAGACGAGGCTCTTGTCCTGATAAAGGTGACTAGAGTGTCAGATCTGTCATATACAGAGACTATTTCAAGGGCAGGGAGACCAGAGCAGCTTCAGATGACAGTGTGACGAGCAGGGGATACTAGAATCGAGTCCCAAATACAAGGGCAAGTCACATGATCCGTTCAGGAAGTTTGTTGAGCAGAAACACAGCCACGAAATTGACAAAGATGTGTGTGTGTGTGTGTGTGTGTGTGTGTGTGTGGTCTTGTAGTTCTTGAACTCTGAGACCCTACTGGAGTTTAATTTAAATGCTTTCAAATCTAGCGGAACTTGCAGCCCAACTCACTTCCAGATCAAATCCTAAAACAGAGCCACCCTTCCTTGGTGAGGCCACAGATTCAAATGAAAGGCAATCAGACACACCTCTTTCTTCTGTGAGAACAGAGGTGATTGTAATTATGACTGCATCCCAGCCCACCTCAATTCAGGACTTGAAATGTGAATTTCACTTGACTAAGGATAATGATTTGTGCTCTCTGCAAAATTAAATAAACAGAAGATCAAAAATTAGACTTCAGTGTCCTCTGCTTTTAAAAAAAAAAAAAAAGCAACTCTAGCACACAAGAAAAAATGTTACAAGACATAAGGGAAAGCCAGGAAGTGTGAATCACAATCAAAAGGGAAACAATCAGTAGACACAGACTGATAGAAGACCAGCTATTGGAATTGGTAATCAAGGACTTTAAATAACTTTAAATAACCACAGACATGTTAGAATCCACAGGGGGAAACGATGGGTAGAATACTTGATGAAACTAGACTGTCAAGGGGCTAGCGAGATGTCTCCACACTTATGAGCACTTGCTGCTCTCCCAGAGGACCCAGGTTTGGTTCCCAACTACCATGTGGGACAACTCATAATTGCCTGTAATTCTAATTCCAGGGGACTCAATGTCCTCTTCTAGCCTCTGAAGGCACTGCACGTATTAAGTGCACATAGAAACACTCAGGCACACACACACACGTACACTAGATAGATAGATGATTGATGATAGATAGATAGACAGACAGACAGACAGACAGATAGGGAACCAACAACAGATCAGAGTACAAATACCGCCAAAGTCCAACTTGATGAACCAATGATTTTTTGGGGTTATTTACAGGAGTGTGGGTAAGGGGTCACTCAGAGGACCAGAAAATGACTCAAAGACAGCTGCATCACCAAGAAAGGCCCACCCCAGCATGAGTGACAGCTCACGAAAGCTGAAAACCTGGAGCACACTGCACAGCCTTCAGCTCAACAGGTTAGAGAATGTCTTTTCTAGGCAAGTCAGTTGGTCTGAGCTTCTTCTAGGCAGTCCCACTGATTCTTTGCTTCTTCTAGGTGGCTGGGCTAATCTGACAGTCTGCTCTCAGAAGTCTTTACTATTTAAATAGTCTTGGGAATGGAAAGACCTAACGTGTCTGTTCAGTTTTAGGGACTTCCTGAAGTTTTTCAGTTGAGTTGCTTACTTCCTATCTTAAGGAGCTTCCTGTAGTGTTTTACCTTCCTTAGAACATCCTGTTGTTTCATCTGCCTGTCAAAATCCTGTCTTAGGAAGAAATAGAGAATGGGATAAAAAGGAAAGGAAGGAGAGAAAAGAAAGAAGTATTGACTCATCGTGTAAGTGCTTAGCAGGGAAAAAGTTGAATTACAATCCATATTTAATGATAATGTTTTTCTAAAGTAAAATTGAAATAACTTTCATGTAAATAAAACCTGAGAAAATTCATTACTTGTGTTGAAAAAAAGGTTCAAAAAATTCTTTATTGTGAAGAAAAATTACATCAGATAAAAATTCATAATGAAAAGCTGGGAGCCAATTGGTAAAGCAATAATCTGTTCCAGCACTGAGGACCAGAATTCAGATCCCCAGAACCCACATAAAGACAAGCATGGCAGAGTGCTCTGTAATCACAGTGTTTCTATAGCAAGAGGAAAGGTGGGGATAGGAAAATCCTCAGAAGTTTATAGACTAATCTGTCCTACGTACCAGTGAATAAGAGACTTTGTCTCAAACAGATGCCAAGGCATGCACATGTCTGGACTCACATACACAGGCACATTTGAACACACATCATATATACACATACAATTTTTTTTAGTTTTCTGAGACAGGGTTTCCCTTTTGTAACTCTGGCTGTCCTGGAATAGGCCAGACGAGGCTAGCCTCCAACTCACAGACATCTACCTACCTCTGCCTCATGAGTCCTCGGATTAAAGGTGCAGACCATCACCACCCAGCCACATACAATTTTTAAAAAGAATTTTAAATGAAGGCTAAATATAAAATACATAGGTACACATAAAAACTTAGTTTTTATTTTCTTAATTTTTAAAAATGTCATAGAAGATTTCTGTCCCTCAGAGGTTCTGAGCTACCTGGTAGTATGCCCATATTGTTCTCCTTTTAAAAACTCTTGCCAGGCAGTGGTGGCATATGCCTTTAATTCCAGCACTCAGGAGGCAGAGGCAGGTGGATCTCTGTGAGTTTAAGGCCAGCTGGTCTACATAGTGAGTTCCAGGTCAGCCAGAGTTACAACAGAGAAGCCCTGTCTCAGGAAAAAAAAAAGTCTTCCATGGTTCAGTGTCACCAAGAAAATGAAAGTCCTAGTTACCATGAAGTCAAGGCTTTTTATTCAATGTTTTATGCTGTATCTGCACATTCATCTCTGGTCATCACATCTAGAAACACACACACACACACACACACACACACACACACACACACGATCTTTACCCTAGCTAGACTGAAATATTTTATTTTTGAATTGTGTGGGACACCAAACTCAGGGCCTTGCACATCCATACAAATGTTCTGTCAATGAACTACATCTCTGACTTCAGATCCAAGTATTTTAAATTACTCACATATTCTAGGTTCCTCAAGCTATCAAACCTTTGAATTTACTGTCCCCATGTTTAACACATTTAAACTTTCTGCAATTCTCAAAAGCTAACACTACAGTGGCATTTTGCCATCAGTTGAACTGACTAGGTCTTTGAACAATACCCTGTGTTTATAAAGTTACTAGTTTTCCAACCCCTTCATATAAGCCATGTATTTACCAGCCTCCCTTGCAGCTAGGATTTAGGGATGTGACTTTGCCTTTACTCTCAGTCACATCTCCACTAGACTTTGAATAAGAAGCCTATGGTCTGGGCCTAGACAGATGGTTCAGCAGTTCAGAACACTGACTGCTTCTCTAGAGGACCCAGGTTCAATTTCCAGCACCCACAAGATAGCTTACAACTCACTGTCTGTAGCTCTGGTCCCAGAAGATATGACTCCCTCTTCTGGCCTCTGAGTGCACTGTGTACATGTGGTACTTAGTCATAAATGCAAACAAAACACCCATACACATAAAATAAAATAAAAGTAAAGAATGTTTTAAAAGAAGAAGCTTGTGGTTTGTAGAATTGGGCACTATTTGTAATGTATTTTCGACAATTGCATCCAGTTTCCAAAGAGATCAGCTGCAGAGAGAGTATAATAGCCACGGAGTTGGTTATAGGCTGCCATGTCTAAGTGCCTTAGATGGGTTTGACGGTGCCACTGAATAACCTCTGGTGTGGCTTAGAGTGTTACTTATGACTGCACAGTCTCTGGGTCCTCATAGAGATTCCCTAGGTTTTTCTAAGATGCCCTCTTAAGTCTTTTCTCTGTTTAACAGGCCAGAGATGGTTCGTGTTGTTTGCAATTAAGATCTCAGGCTAATAAACTCTCTGTCCTCTGAAATCTTCCCAGGTCTCCTTGTCCCATCAACCAGCCCAGCTATGGATGCACAAGAGCTTTCATACCCAATTCGGAAATCCAGTAGTGCCCTGCACTGTGGTCTCTCCTGCAGACATTACAATTTTTCAGTAGCTGTTTACTTGTGTGTGTCTCCTCATTTCAATTATTAATGTCTTGAGGTCAAGATTACAGTCTCCTGTTTCTCTCTTCCTTCGCCCACTGCTTAGTACAGTGTCTGGCTGGCACAGCAGGGATGCTAAGGACCTGTGGACCGATGGCAGGTGCCTTGGAAGCAATGGCTCCTCACACTCTCAGTTGATAAAATGTAGAAGCCCTTTTTTTTTCTCAAAATCTACAACAGAACAAGTCCGGCCTCTTCTTTCTCACAAAATCTTGAGAAGCGTAAATAAAAAAACAAACAACAACAAAAAAAAAAACCTCAGAAACTATGTATGTATATGTATGCAGACAGTTGTGACTCAAAGGGATATGGGAGGAGAGCACTGATGCTGTCAAGTTCAGATTCAAATGACAGTAACAACAGAGTATCAGCTAAGAGTGAAGTGAATGCCAGGGCTTCCTACTGCATGCAGTGGATGCTCCTGTCTTGCCCAGCACCTGTAGATGGGCCCAGGAAGCATCATGCATCCATGTATGGAAGACAGAAGTTGAAAGAGCTTTGTACGGGATCTGGAGAGATTCCTCAGTGGTTAAATCACACGTTATGCCCACCATTCATACGGCAGCTCACAACCATCTGTAACTCCAGTCCCACGAGGACCAACGGCTTCTTCTCATCTCTGTGGGCACCAGGAACAATGTGGTACGGAGGTATATGTGCAAGCACATTCGTACACAAAAATAAAATAGATAACTCTAAACAGTTGAGAAGAGGACTTTTTGTGGAAAACTGTGCAGAAGTATACCAATAACTGTTTAACGAGTTCTTCAGAGGGAAGCAATCCTCATACTTTTAGCATTTACCAACTCTCGTGGTGTCAGCGCTGCTGCCATAATTTATTTCAAGATGGCAGTGTACCAGTTTTATGTGTGGAGTTCTGAAGAGACACACAGCAGTGCACCACTAAGTAGGGGTTCTACCATACATAGACAGCAGACACAGATAAATAACTACATGAGGATCTGGGGATGAAATCTACAGGAACATGGGCTTAAAATAATCAGACATTGATGATCTTTGCATACTAATCATCAATGTTTATAAGTATAACTAAATTAAATGCTACAGAATCTGATTTGTTTAAATGGCTATATTTTAAAAATAGCTCACGGACCTCTGGAATGTTTACTGGTAGGCTTGTGGGAGCTGGTGAGAAACAGCATGCCATTATCTTTACCACGTGGCTTCAATTCATTCCAAGGTATGAAAGCTAAGAAACCACAGGTTTATAAGCTAGAGACTTGTCTGAGATCCAATGGCTAATTTCAGGTGACATTAGAGTAAACGGTGGAGCTGCTTACTACATGGCAGATACGGTGATAAGCACATTATAAAGCCCATTTGATTCTCAATACAAGCATATGAAATAGTCTCTATAACCATTTCCCAATACAGATTAGAATAATAAATTTACACCCACATACGTACTCGAGTGAAGTGATTTGTCCTATGGCTCCCAACCACAAGTCCTCTACCCAGGATTCCACACGTTGCTTTTGGTCATGATGTTTCATCACAGCGACAGAAAAGCAACTAATACAGAAATGTTCTCCATCTTTTGTGAAAAGCTCATTAGTGCCAGACTTTCTGAGTTCATTTCACAGATGAGATCTTGACCCAAGCCGACATCATCCCTTAGCAACCAAAGTCCTTTGCTTCCCAGAGGAGCAGAACCAGGATCCAGAATGGGACGCAGAGCCAGAACGTTCCTTACTTAGTGGAACTAGACCTCATAGGACATGCTTATTATCAGCTGTCCTTAATGTATTCACTCATCAAATACTTGAATGAGGACCATCCGGCGTGACAGGCGCCGTGTGAAGTTTCCAGGGGCAGGCAATCTTTTAAGCAACATCAAAGCAGTTCCAGAGACTCCTAAAGCTTTTTGAGGGTTCATGAAAATATTTGAGGCCTGAAGATAATTAATATCACCTCCGAAATACAAAGACTTCAGAATTAAACCAACAAACATCCACTTGAAAGTCTATAAAGTATAACCTTCTGTCCACCTGCCAGCTACCTTGCAGCAGAGCCCTTCGCAGTTATGTATAAATTATGCCAGGTGGCAGTGGCTCCCTAATAGGCCGGATTTTAAATAAAGCGGTCCTCTAAGACGAGGAGCATCAGAGGCCTGTGGAGGTCACGGGCAACCGAGAGGTGCTGAGCAAACAAAGATGAGTGCGGTGTAGTCTCCGGCTTCGAGAGCACCCAATCTTAGGTATGGTTTGTTTACTTGGCTGTTTCTTTGTTCTAATTATGAGTCCCCAAAAGACAAAGACTCAGTCCTGTACTTTCTGATTAAATTTCCTATTCCTTGCTCTTTCAGAATCACGTCCAGTGTGTCAGTTGAGCTGATACAATCAGTTTAGTGCTGTGGTCCAGACTTCACATTCTGAGCAATCCACAAAGACTCAGAAGGCTTTCTCCTGTATTCTCTTTCATACATGCATGTTCTCACTCACACACACACACACACACACACACACACACACTTTCTATTCTCTAGCCCCCAATCCCACAATGGATGAAAGGAAATTGCAAAGCCAACTTAATGAGTAACCACAAACCCCCCAAAAGTAACCTTCAAGTCAAGGAAGGAAAAATCCTTAACAGCCGGCCAGAGTCACCATGTGAACAACCCTCCCCACAGGCCTGCAATGCTGCTGCAGTGGCCATTGCAGAGAGCTACGAATTTGCAGCCACTCTTTCCTGAACCTCCGCCAGTGCTTCCCCTAACTCTGATCTGCGATTCCTTTTGCATATGCCAAGCGCAGGATGCATGATCCTAAGGGGAGGGGCAATGTCAGACAGACCATAAAACAAAGCAGGAGATAGTCACCGAAAGAGGGGCTGAATTTCTTGAAATGCGCTCGGCTGCTCCCTCCAGTGAAATGCTTCTCTCTCCCACACTTATCAGTTCATTCGGATTCCCGGACCAATCTTGTCACTTCGGGCAGCTTTAATGGCTTTCGTTTCTGCCAGCTCAACACTGTGACTTCTGAACCTCTTGTCCACAACCAGGCAGCCCTGGCCTTTCACACTCTCCCAGAACCGAAGCATCTCCACGGTCCAGAAAAATTACCCCATAGAAAGCTGCATTACTCCTATGTCAGCATTCCATGGGCAGAAAGTGATTATTTCCGAGGGATGGGCTTTAAAAGCTGCTCCAAAGCTCCGAGGGAGATAAAGAGGAACAGGGAAATGTCTGGAGCATGGGAAATGGCCTAAGGCCAGAGTCCATTTGCGCCACTCCAGATTTGACCCACACAACACGACAGGATTATTCTGTACCATCAGGCTTAAGGAATCATTACTCAGAGAGACATGCATGAAAATCGGGGTGATTGCTAAGGGTGGTTCCTTCCTTGAGTTGAAAGTTTGTTGCTGTTCCTTTGGTTTTGAATTTCACAATCACTGGGTATTCATAGCCGTTACCAGGGACTGTGCCGAGATTTCTGTTCCTCGTCTCCCAAACCTATGAGATAGGTGTGATTATTCCCATTTTCAAAGTGGAAGCCACAACCAAGGGATGCGAAGTAACTTGCCCCAGGTCACGTCTTGTAAATAGCTCCAGCTAGATGCAATCTCACTTTGTCTTCCACCAAAGACTTAACAGATATTGCTGAGTCCTTCCTGGGGCGGGAGGAGAAGATACCATAACTGCAAACCATGTAGCATGCTAATCCACTCTGAGAGAGGTAGGTGGTTCCGTAGAAGAGTAGGTTGGAAGGAAAGGTGCAAAAATTAACTCCTCCGGAGGGGAAGAAGAAAGGCCCCACGTCACCGTGGCAGGTGACCTGGGCTTTAATAAAGGAAACAGCGGGAAGAGACACACAGAAGAACAGAGAAAAGGACCTGGAATTTTGGGCACATGGATGGATGAGAGGGAGACATCTAGAATAGCCAGGAGAGTGAGTGAGGAGGAGGTCCTGTCACCAGAAGGCTGAGGAGATAAGGCAGAGTTCCAGCCAGAGGTTAGCATGATTCTCACAGACACGGTGCCGGAGGGCAGGGTGGCGTGAGGTAAGAAGGAAGGGTAGTCACAAGGCGTCCGGGGGAGCCAGGCAAGAACTGCTGTGTGTGGAGCTAAGGCAACGAGTGGGCAAGTGGAAGGGTGGAATAGCTCTGGAAAAATGATTCTTTAATGTCAGTGGACATTTTTAAAACATCGCCTGGGAAATGACCTAAAATTGCAAATTCTGAGACCTGCTGCAGGATAATGGAATTCACTACACCTCGAGGTAGACCCTAACACCTGCATGTTAACAAGCAACCCAAGTGAGTCTCGCGCAGCACTCCACGGACAACTGCCGCAGAGACATTTATAGAGAAGCTTGGGGATGAATCCACCGTGTGGGTGACAGGGAAGGAAGGGTTGAGTTGTAGCCACCTTCCCTCTAAGTGAGCCCCGTTTCTTGGGCTAACAGCCTAATCATCCGTGAAATGCCTCCCCTCCCCCACTCTAGGATCAGATAGTTTGCCCCAGGCCCTGGGCAGCCAGCCTGTGGCTACCTACTCACTCAGGTAAGGGAGCAAATGATTCTCTCAGAGCCGCTGCTGAGATGAATGGGAAGAGAAACAAGCTCTCTTCCTTGTTAGCCTCGAACCTGGTGCGTAAGACACTGTAGCTGCTACACATGGTTCGCACCTAAGATTCAAGCCAAGAGAAAGCAGATTCAAGAGACAGAAAAATAAAAACCACAGATTCTTCCCTGATGTTTGAGGCCTGAACCCATCCATGGCCAAAGCCAGGACACCCTGAAACTTTGCACTGCGTGAAACTCTGATGAATGATCGACTGGAGTTACTTTTGTTTACTCTGTCCTGTGTCATGTTTTCTGTCACGGGCAAAAAGAGCCTGCTCCTCACTGTGAGAAAACCTGATATCTAAAAATCTTACCCTACATATCAGATAAACGGAGAGCCGATTACTTCTATTAAAAAGGGGTTCACTCACAGCTTCGTTTGAAGAGAGAGCCTCCCCAAGGTATGAAGTGTAGAATTTGATTTATTAAATTTGATTTACTCATGACCTTTTCAGGAGGACGATCTTAAATGCAAAGTAAGAGCTTCTCCTCTGCTGAGATAATTGCTCTCAGAGCCCCTGCAAGTGTGGCTTTCGGAAGGGGTCGACTAGGGTGGCTCTCCAAAGTGGAGGCCACCCTGCCCTACCTGGGAGGGTCTAAGTTTGATTTCATAGCCTCTTGGTTCCCACAGCTGTAAAACTCAACCTGGCTGCAGCAGTCACTGTTCTACAAGCCTCCCCTGACACCCATGTCGTCGCCTTAAAGTGAATGACATTCGTGTTGCTCTTTCTTCGATTCCTAACAGGAAACACACTCAGAACGTGATTGCTTAATACATTAATTAACGCATTCATTATTCTTTATCGGTAGCAAGGAGGAAACGGCTCCCCACTAGGGTACACGTTGCTCCAGTTTGATAGGAAATCATCCCTGGTATTATATTCCACAGACAGGCAATTCTCTGCCGTCAAGGGAACTGGAAATGCAACATAGCCCCAGCCCAGTGGTCAGGGCAAAATATGGAAGTTTCAGCACCTACATCTGCCCTGCCTGAAGCTAGAGACAAGTTAATTTCTTCTCTGTATCCACAGCTTAGCATGTGCCTGAGGCTTCTTGCACAGACCTTGGTCACATAGTAAAACGACTAAGTTAGTAGCTGGAGAGATCTGAAAAGAAGACTGGGATGTCCCATCCTCCTCATCTGGAGTTAGGTTGCATTTAGAATCAAGCAGAAGACATTCCTCTGGTTGTGCCTCCAGAGAGATTTCTTTTTTTTAAGATTTGTTTACTTTTATTTTATGTGTGTGACTATTTGCCTGCATATATGTTTGGATACCATGTGTGTGTCTGGTGCCCATGGAGGCCAGAAGAGGGCGACAGGTCTCCTGAAACTGGAGTTACAGTGGATACTGAGCCACCACATGGGTGCTGGGAACTAAATCCGGGTCCTCTGCAAGAAAAGCAAGAGTCCCTAACTGGTGAGCCATCTTGCCCACCCCGTGGGCCCCGATAGGTTTAACTGAAGAGGGAAGATTCACCATTAATCTGGGCAGCACCATCCTCAGGGGCTTGGACCGAATGAGAAGGAGAAAGCAAGCTGAGCCTGGGCATCCTTCTCCCTCTGCTTCATGGCTGTGGATGCCGAGTGACAAGCTGCCTCCCTCTCCTGCCTCCACGCCTTCCCCGCCATGATAGACTGTGCTCTCAGAGGCAGAATAGACTCTGTTGTGTATTTATTGCATGACAACAACAAGAAAGTAGAGAGACCTCGGAGAACATGGGCATGGCTCCTTCCATCATGGAAGGAATAACATCATGATTCCAGAAATTCCAGAAACCCCTTTTGTGTTGACACTTTGAATGCCCAGAGTGTTGGGAGGAATGGAGTCTGCCTCCCACCTGGGACAGTAGCAACAGGCCCAGAGTCTCAGAAAATTCCCTTCTAGTCTAGAGGCGTCATTCCTCAGCTCGAGCCTCTGAAGTGGCTCCCTCTTGTCTTAGGACTTGGATAAATGTCTTTATTTCCAACATGGAAAGCTGCTTTTGTTTCCTCTTTTGATCCATAAGGACCAATAAAGCTAGGTGTCTCCTTCTAGCCCGGGGCTGGCTTGTGGCTCCCCATCCTGGTACCCGAGGTCTCATTTGTCTCCCTGGGTTCTCCAGCTCCTACCTCTGAAATGAGCTAGGGCTCCTTCCCTCCCTCCCTTCCTTTTGCCCTTTCCTCCCTTTGCAGCTCGTTGGGCTCACCATACATCTTGGTTCGCAGCACATACCATCGGCCCCTGCCTGCTGAAGGCCCTGTTCCTGTTAGATTGTGTTTCATTATTTTTTCCCTTCATCCCACTCTTCAGTCCCATTTCCCACAAGCACTTAGACTGTGCTTGGTAAACACCCCTGGATATCGGTACGCTCGTGGAAAATCTGTAATATTGTTTTGTGAGTGAATTTGCTTTAAATGTACACAAGTGGCTGTGACTGCAGACTCCTCGCTGTTTCTTTCTTCTGCCAGCACTCTCTACTTTACACTTCTAGTCGGATTACTGTGGATCAATCAGTTTTCTGGCATTAACTTCTACGCTGTAGTCCATGAACACATCTTCTAGAACACTTCAATTATCTATTTGTGTGTGTGTGTGCATGTGTGCATGCGTGTGTGTGTGTGTGAATGTGTGTGTGCATGTGTGTGTGCATGTGTGCATGTGTGCATGTGTGTGTGCATGTGTGTGTGCATGTGTGTGTGCATGTGTGAATGTGTATGTGTGCATGTGTGTGTGTGAATGTGTGTGTGCATATGCTCCTGTGTGCAGCGGCATGTATACTTGCAGAGGTGTGTATACATGTGCGTGTGTAGGGCAGAGGACGAACTTGGCTATCGTTACCCGGACACCATGCACTTCTCCACACATCCCCCGAAGGTCTCTCCCTGACTAGTGCACTTAAGGGACCTGCCTCTCTCCACTTCTCCAGCACTGGGATTATGCGTGCACACCATCACTCTTGGATTTCCTTTTAAAAACTTGGGTTCTGGGAATCAAACCTGGATCCTCATGCTTGCAAAGCAAGCACTTTCCCCACGGAGTTGCCTCCTCAGCCTCATGTGCTCATCTATTTTTGGTGATGAGTATCCTGGCTGCCTAAAATTGCTTTCCATCAGCAACGGTGCTGATATTTATATCACATCTTGGTTAGTATTCCAAGAAGAACCTGTCCTCAAAGCAAGAGTACATATGCAAGAGTACAGGAAGCCCCATGGGGCCCCGTCTCTGGACAAAGAACTACGGACAACTAAGGACTGCTGAGAGAGGGAGAATTAGCCATGCCCAGGAGTGAGTCCCCCAGTTTGTTATCCAATTCCAGATAGTCACCCCTGAAAACAAACACACACGAGCAACTCTAAATGGACACGGCAAGCTGTATTTATGTATTTATGCATCTGTACATACACAAAACCGCCAAGGAAAAGGAGATCATGAATTTAAGAGGGAGGGGGAATTACATGGAAGAGGTCGAAGGGGGGGGGAACAAAGTGGTAAATGGTGTGCTTATATTTTAATTTTTAAAATAAAAACATTTTTCAAAGGAGGAAGATTGACGGGTCACCGGCCATACACACTGGGAGTCCCCTCGGTGACCTCCAAATGGCTATCCCACGATGCCAGAGTCCCGTATTCTGTTACTTCGTCCCTAGTCTAAGCTGGAAGAAGATGAGGTTGCAGCACTGGGTATCAATAAACAGTGAATTGGGCTCAGCCTCCATCTTCACAGCAAGGTCGATGAGGAGCTGAGATCAACTCCAAGGAGACACTAGTAGCTTGGGGGAGGGGCAGGTATCTCTGGGCCAGTGGCTCTCAATTCTGGTTCACGTTAGAATCACCTGGGGAGCATTTAAGAAATACTGGTAGTTGTGCCTCTCCCTCAGACCCATTAATCAGACTCCGTGGGGTGGGGCCTCACACAGGCATGTCTTAAACAGTACTGCGGTAAGTGTAGCATTCAGCTAAGGGCTTGGAGGACTGGGCACAGAAGGCACATTAGGGTATAATGCCTAGTGGCAAAGAGGATGCCACCGAGGTAAATCTAGGGAGAAAAGTTGGAAAGGTGACGCAGTTCACTCTCTGGAAGGATAATCTGCTAGTTCAAGGCCTGGGGGGAACTGAATTAGAGGATATTTTAATTCATGCCTTATAATTTGAAACTCAAAACTTCCAAATGATTGAATAATTACAGAAATATTTGAACGCCTCGAGCCTTTAACAAGACTGCCACGGATCATTACCCAGGCCTAGCTCGAGCCTGGCTGACAGAACCCAACCAGCTCCCTGTTCAAGGTACTGCCTGCCGCTCGCTGCGCTGTCCGAGGTGCTGGCCCTCACTACGCTGGCGGCTGACACCCCTCTGTCAGCAGGAAGTGGATCCTTAGCATCACCCAGTGCCAAGTGATCTGGCCTCCTACCGAGTCAATTTCTCTCTGCAGTCAGTAAGGCAAATCCCTTACCACGCATAAGCCTCCAAGAAAGATTAATCTCCAAATTGGCTGCAGTGGGGAACTGTCTGCCTTGGTTCTGGAAACGACGCTCCCATTCTAAACCTGGTTCTGTGTTTTCCTTCCTGTGTGGTTCAAAATAACCATGTTGCTCAATGGTAAAAATGGTCTTTGTAACAGGAATACAAAACCATTAGAAGGGAGGTCATTAACTTAGTTGAGTATCTACTATATAAAACAATAGGCTAAACATTCATTTGTTTATTTCATTTTTATTTTTGTGTGATATGCCTGTGTGTATGTCATGTATGTGATGTGTCTGAAGAGGCCAGGAGAGTCAAATCCCGTGGAGCTGGAGACAGTTGTAAGTCATCTGGCTTGGTTACCAGAAACTGAACTCCTGCCTTCTGCAAAAGCAGCAAGGGCTCTTAACCACTGAGCCATCTATCCAGCCCCAGGGTTAAGCATTTTACTTGCTTACCAAAAGCCTCAGTAATTCCTGTTATGTATCTAGCAGAAGAGGTTAAGCGACTTGTGCCAAGTCAAAATTATTCAAACCATGTTCTCTTTAATTCCAAAACCTAAACAATTCCTACATTGAGAAAAACTGAACTTACTTCTAATTAGTACGTTTTTGAAAGTATCAGTAACTCCTTGAGTCCCTTCTGTGTGTGTGTGTGTGTGTGTGTGTGTGTGTGTGTGTGTGTGCCATTGTTCATTATCAGTACCCTCTTCTTTGTGGTACCTGTCATACTTAGCTTCAGTTGTCAACTTGACAAACCCTGGCTCGGAGGTGGTGGTTTTGGTAGAGGAATTGCCTCCGTCAGATCAGCATGCAGCCGTGTCTTGCAAGGCATATTCTTAGTTGCTGATTTATGTAGGAGGGTTTGGTCCACTGTGGGTGGCACCATCCCTAGGCAGGTGGTCCTGGGCTAGATAGGAAAGATAGCTGAACATCAGCAGTAACAGTGTTCCTCCATGATTCTGCTTCAGTTCCAGCCTCTAGGTTTCTGTATTGTGTTCTTGCCCTGACTTCCCTCCATGACGGATCATAAGCAGTAAGATGAAATAAACCCTTTCTTCTCCCCATGTTTGTCTGACCAGTGTTTATAACAACATCAGAGAAGAAATCCATGACAGTAAACATCTCAGGGCAGTTCCAGCAGCCTAGGGAGACAGAGATAATTTGATAAGTATTGGCTCCTTGATTTAGCTTATTCCATTGGCAAATTAGCCCATTCTATTGAATTAGCCCATCTACATTGAGAAGGTAGGCTTCAGTCTGTTGCTAGATGTCATGTTGCATCCAGGGGCTGTAAATATCTGGGTGCTTAAATATATCCCATCTCCAAATAATCAGGGTTTAGAAACTCAATGTTGATAGAAAGTCACACGTTGATAGCATTTTGATGTGTGGCTTTCAGCAGATAATAAAGTGAGATGTGACCATGAGGGTGGGGATCCTCATGAAAAGCTCACTGGCCTTCTGCAGGAAGAGACCCAACTTGTCAGTTTTCCATCCCTCTCTCTATAATGGCCTCTGTTGTGACATAACACAGCAAGAAAGTCTTCAGCAGATGACAAATTCTGTCACCTCTTTGCAGTATCTAGAACATCTGACCATTGCTTATAAATTGCCTGGTCTCTAGAATTTTGTTATAGCCACATAAAGTAGACTCGAATAACTGTTGAGTCCACTCTCTGAAAGCATGCCTCCCTAGGAAAAATGTTCTGGTTCAGCCAATGGAGAGGTTTGAGTTCCACGAACAGCAAGAAGATGTGATGACTCTCAGGGCCCCTTGTGAATCTCATGCAGTTACTTTCTTAGTAAGAAGGGTGAGAGACCCTATGGGACTCTTAGAGCAGAGATTGTCTAAGTGTGGTTCATGGGGCAGTGGTGTAAGTACCATCTGGGAACTTGTTAGGGATGAAAATTTCTAGGTGCCACACACACCTACTGAACCAAAAACTCTAGGAGTGGGTGGCAAGTCATTCCATTTTAATAGACCACCACACACACACACACACACACACACACACACATGCAAGCATACACACACATGTGCACACAAATGCATGCATATACACACACATGCACACTCATGCATACACACACATGTGCACACACACATGCTCATGCACACACACCTACACACATGTGGACGCTCATGTGTGTGCACACATGTCTGCACACACCCAGAGGTGGAGGAGTTTCAAGAAAATGACTTTTCAAGTTGCTGATGGTCAGCACAGAAATTGCAAGTGCTGAAGTGTGCACATGCTTTGACTGTAGAGATCCAGTGAAGGGCTCCCTCAGGCAGAGAGAAAACACCTGTCCCTGCAGCACAGTCACCTACTGTCCACTGTGTCTTGGCCTGGACTCCCAGGCTGCCCCCTGTCCACTCAGTTTTGCCTCCTCATTCTATTTGGGTACTGGGTGCTCTGGGTGGGGAAGTAGGGATCTGAGTGGGGGGAGGGGTGACAAATAGGAGTGAAAGCAGAATATTATTTTCCTGAAGAGTTTGTTTGTCAGGAAATAACACCCCCCCATCTCTGCTTCTTTACAAACTCTTACATCCCTAAATACACACAACATGATCATTTTCTCAGCAAACCAAGTCATACATAATGTATTTTATTGGCACCTTGAATAAAGATGTGGCAGACATGAATCTCGAATGTGCAGATGAAAAAGCTGTGAGGAGCACTCACAATGGGTACGCGGGGAGCAGGAGAGCACCTGGCTGGGCTTGCCAGAGCTGGAAGAGACGCTGCAGATGAAACTGTACCCCACGGTCTCAGGAAGATGCACAGATGCCGCTGAGCTCCTCCATGCATCGTTTGCAGGGTAGGAGAAATGGCTGAGGTTGATGGCCAGTGATACAGAGAGGTCAAAAATTTATAAAGGAATTTAAAACTGAATTCCTCAAATGATTACTGACAAGTTGTGTGAATACTTTGGAGAGGAAGCAAAGAGCTTGTAAATCCATGTGAATTGACATAATGCATAACTCTGTTTAAAAATAACAGTAACAATAAGGAGTCGGGCATATTGATACTCTAATCCTGTAGTGCCTGTAATCCTAGCTCTGGAGAGGTAGAGGCAGGGTAATTGTGAGGAGTCTGAGGCCGATCTGGGATATATATAGCGAATTCAAAACCAGCCTGAGATCTGTAGCAAGGCCTTGCTCCAAAACCAAAACAAACAAAGGATGATAGACTCAGTTTGAGAAGGCTCTGCTCTCTAGGTTTGGGACAAATAAAACATGACAAAGGACGGTGATGGGTGACTGGACAGATGTCACATTATGCCCCTGTAATGCCAGCGCTCAGAAGGGACAGGCAGGAAGACAAGGTTTGAGACTAGCCTGAGCTGAGTAGAGAGGCCCAGTCTATAAAAAAAATTAAAACAAACAAAACAACGACAAAAAACAACTGGGATATTGACCTAAAAGTGGATATATATATAAATATATACATATATATATGTATATTTATATACATATATAAATAGCTACATATTTATATATGTAGATCTGTCATATGAAGAAGAATTGTACGGCTATCCATGACACAGGATTTAAGGTAAGTGACCCTGGAGGCTATCAGCCTTTTTCCTTCAATCTTAGGTGGGCTGAGGGGTATGTGGCTTCAACACTAAGATGAATATTTTTGGTTTCTAGTTCCTTTTCATCCTACTAAGCAAGGTCACAAAAGATGAAACTCATTTCCTAATTTGAAGGGAGTCTATAAACCAGCAAAAATCTGCAACCTGTGACATCCCATATAGATATAAGTTATTATTGCTAACCCATGTAATATCAGCTTCCATTCCTGACCTCTTCCAGCTCAACATCGTTATGGAGATGCCTGGAGAAGGTGAATTGATTTTCCAATAATAAGCATTTGAGGGCAGGCAGGAAATGTGTTGGGATGGTTTTGAAAATGAGGCAAATCCCACATGATGAAATCGAAGACTATTGATGTTAGCTTGGGTGCTTTATGCACAAGCCAATGGACAACGAGCAAAGCCTGTGAGAGAGGGGGGCTTAAACAGCCTTGGAAGATGCTGTATCCTAGACCTGCCATGTCTTCCTGCAGTGTGTGTTTAAGGCTTGGCTCTCTGCTTAGTGCTGTTGGGAGGTGGTGGAAGCTTTAGCATGTCGTGCCTGAGGCTGGAGAGATGGCACAGTGGTTAAAAGTGCTTGCTGCTCTTGCCCACATCCAGAGGCTCACAACCACTTGTAACTCTAGCTCCAGGGGATCCAATGCCTTCTTCTGGCTTCTGCAGGCACCCTATACATGGGCACATATACAGAAACATATACACATGAGTAAAATACCTTTTTAAAAAGAGAGGTGGTGCCACGTAGGAAATTTTAGGTCACTTGAGTTATGTCTTGAAACTCAGTGTCTGTCTATCTGTCTGTCTGTCTCTCTCTCTCTCTCTCTCTCTCTCTCTCTCTCTCTTTCCCCACCATGCATTCCTGAAGGGTGTTCTGCCTCAACAGAAGCTGCAGAACAATTGTGCTAACTGGACCATGAACTGAGACCTCCAAAGCCTTTCAAAAAACCTTTCCTCTTTGTAAGTTGGTTTTCTCTGGTCTTTTGTTATAGAACAGAACACTGAATAGTACAGGAGTTAAACTTAGTCAATATTTGTTGAAGCACAGAGCTTCAGTGTGCTTACTATAAAAACAGGGTCTGTAGAACACAGGGGTTGTCCTACTGCTGCGACTGGCACCCCCAGGGCTTCCTTGAGGTCTTCCTCTATCTGATGGATGTCTCTGCTCTAAGCAGCGGCTGAAGGAGAGCCCTTCCATCTGAAGTGGGGTTTGCCAGAAGCTTTCCCTGTCGGCGGAGCTGGACAAAGGCTAAGGAGAAATCAGTGCAGGCTGCTACTAATAAAATAACACAGATCACAACTATACTTCCCAGAGTTCTGGAGTCTGGACGTCCACAACCAGAATGAAGGCCGGTCGAGTTTCTCCAGAGACCTCTCTCTCTCTCAAGCTTGCAGACGACCACTGCATTATATGTCTTCCTCACACAGTTGCATCTAGTGTCTCTTCCTCTCCTTAGAAGATGAACCACCTGTCTTAGTTTATTGAGACCCCATGCAGGACTTCACTTATTCTTAATTACCTCCCCTGAGACCCCGTCCCCAAATAGAACCACACCGGGGATTGGGCTTTTCACTATGAAAGTAGGAACACACTGCTCCATTCCTAGCAAACTGTCGGATGGGAGATTTTAAGGCTCACTCTGTTGTCCTCTGAAGAGGAAACAAACACTGTCTAAAAGGCAATTCACGAAAATCCGTGTCCAATACAGGAAGTCTTTCATTTGCTTGTTTCTTTTTGGAGTGCTAGGTAGGGGTCAAACTCCGGGCCTTGTGTGCAGCCAAAAACCATCAGTAGCATCTCTGGCCCCTAAGGAAAAGACTCTAACAATTGTTTTCCTAAAACAGGAATGAGCTTTGCAGAGTGATGTCAAGCTTTCCATCACTTTAGAAGCCGGTGTCCACCAACCAGCCCGATCTCTACAACAGTGGTATTTCCCACCCGGGGAAGAGAAGCTAGTGAAATTGGGGTCCGGAGCCATCCAGTTCTACAAAGTTCTGCGATGCCTTCAGTAGTGGAGGTATCTTAGCTTTAAAGGAAATTCAGAGATGTAAGAATCTTGCAGAACCCAGTAGTACTCTACGTTTCTAAATCCTGGCACAAGGAAGTTTTTCCAATTGACTCAGTGTTCCGCCTGTCCCAGAAGGCTGCCTGCTCTCCCGTAGAAGTGCTCCACTTTCCCCACTGACACACCTTCGTCAGCGTTCTTCCCTCTTACATGTATCTAGCCTAATCCTACGCCACTCCAGTATAGCAGCCTAAAGTGCAAGGCAGGCTGTTTTCTGCTCCGGTCCCCCTCTGCACAGCAACAGCGCTGGCATAGCTAATTCTAGCAGAGGTGAGCGCTGCCGGGAGCTAAGCCGACACGGGGTGGGTGCAGGGAACCAACTTCCAAGCCCAGTTGGCTCTGCTGGCCGTTAACTGAGAGAAGAGTGTCTACATTTGGTTTCCTGAGCCCTGAATCTTCTACCAGATACCCAGTACTGTAAGAAAAAACTAGCTTGTTTTTGAAATATCCCCCCAAAAGCCCACGTGTTAAAGGCTGGGTCCACGAGGTGGCGCTAGCGAGAAGTGGTGGAAACTGAAAGGTAGCAAGGACCTAATGAGGAATATGCTTCTGTGATTTGGGCACGTTCTCAAAGCACTGTAGAACTCTGGTTTCCTCCCTGCTTCCTTTTTTTGCTTCCTGGTCATGAGGTCAGTGTTTTGGCGCTGCCATTTACCCCTACCATGATTTGTTGCCTGGCCACAGACTCAAGGCAATGAGGTTAACCAATCATCAGTTAGAACCTTCAAAAGTGTAAGCTCAAATAAACCTTTTCTCCTTATGAGTCGATTGTCTCGGGTACTTGTTACAGTCACAGGAAACTGGCTTACTCAGAGATCATCAAAGCCATGCATTTAATGGCTCTGAACTTCCTCATGACCCGATGAGTTCAACTGAGCCAAGGGTTGCTAAGGAGAAGCCTTATTACCTAGGTAAGAGCAACCTATACTGACACAGACGGGTGGCCCAATTTCATTAATGGGCTCAGTGGGTGTTTGCTGAATGCTTATTTTGTTCCATGAATGATTCTAAGGACGGGCATTAAACAGTTATAAGAAATAGTGCCCCTGCTCCCAAACTTATAGTCTAGATATGAGGCAAAAGAATTGTTCAATTCCTATCAGGTAGTAAAAACATGGCGTACAGAGAAGCAAAACTGTGTAAAGCGATGGGAACTAAATGGCTAATTTATGTTTGGTGGGTCTCTCTGAGGTGTTGACATTCGGAGTCAAATAGCAAAGGAGGAGAAATCCTGTTACAATAAGATTGGGAAGAAATCACTGTGGGCAGAGGAAACAGCTGGTGCAGATGCCCCCCTGCGTAGGTGCAGCAGCAGAACGAGCAGGGAAAGAGAAAAGCAAGGGGGATAGTCAGGAAAGAAAGCAGGGGGCAGTACATGACATCTGCAAACAATGAAATGTCCACTCATGCCGGGGTGGTATGGAAGAATTGATAAGGGGGGTAGATACCATCAAATCTCACGGCAATGTAATTCCTGCTTCATTCATATTGTCGTAAATGACAAGATCTCCTTGTTCAGGGCCAGTGAGATGGCTCAACAGGTGAAGGTGCTTTCTGCAAAGCCTTAGGACCTAAGTTCGATTCCCAGGACCCATATAGCAGAAAAGAGTCTGTTCCTACAAGCTGTCCTCTGAGATCTACACCTCTACATGTGCATAGGAGTACAAGCACCTACACAGACCTACAAACACACACACACACACACACACACACACACACACACAGTTTCTAAAGACCTCTTTATTTATGAAGGCTGGGTAGTTACAGAAGATTGATGAACCCAAGAGCATTGTGCTTCATGAAATAAGCCATACATAGAAACAACACCACTGTGTGATCTCACATAGGAAATAAAAATCTGACTCACTGAGGCCAGGAGCATAACGGTGGTCCTCGGACAGTAGGGGAGCAGGGGATAGCCATCTCAATTAGACAAGTAGGTAAGCTTTGGAGTCTGATTGCCCAGCATTGTGAGTACAAGTAATAATAATCTATTCCAGTCTTAAAAATTAGTAGGAGAAAGTTTTAATAGTCTCATCACAAGAAATAAGAATGCAGTGACTGTCCACAGTGTGTACAGACAGCGGGGCATCACACTGTGTGCACGAATATCTCTCGTTTCATTTGTCAGTTTTAACATAATTCTGGTCACCAGACAGACCCGTTCTGAGAGCATCCCAGTCACAGAGGGAATGAGAGAGGCCTGGGCAGTGGAGAGATCCTACAGACAGAAGCAGGGGAGTGTGGGAGCTCAGAACCCGCTGATTAGTTAGGTTTGGGGAACGAGGAAGGACTTGAGTCACACCCAGACTTGCGCCACGAACAGTCAGGGTACACACTGTCACGTCACTGAGATGGAGAAAAGGAGGGCAGTGTCGGAGGACACGACGAGAGATACCAAAGATTTCTTTTAACCGCTTTTAGTTTAAAATGCATTTCTTAGCCATTCACTTGGGTGTGTGACTAATGGGTGGCTTGGATGTAGCTCGGCAGTAGAGCCTATGCTGAAAAATATGAGAGCTTGGGTTCAAGTCCTAGTCTCTCTCCCTCTCTCTCTCTCCCTCTCTCTCTCCCTCTCTCTCCCTCTCTCTCTCTCTCTCCCTCTCTCTCTCTCTCTCTCTCTCACACACACACACACACACACACACACGATGTGTGAGCAATTGTATAGAGAAATCTGTCATCCCAAGTAAGGACAGGACTCCCAGTAGAGATTTATGAGTCACCAGCATGTAGAGTCCAAAGGCCTTTTCCAGGATGGGAGTGCCTTTCAAGCAGAGGGTAAGTCCAGGTTCTTAGTGCACCTGCCCCATGGAGACAAATCTTCCAAGGCAAAGCAACACAGGTATCATATTCTCCAAAAGTATGCCACTGAATGCAAGCACTTTAAATCTTCCCAGACAGCTGCCCATTTGCCCCATGCCCCACCCAAGACTCTGAGCCTTCCAGCCCAGTATCTGCACTCCCTACCTTGACCTCTAGTTAGGTGAAGTCCAGGGAAGGTGGAGGTGCCTTGAGCTCCCCCTACAGGTCATACTATGATATCTCATCCTCTAAAGTTATTAAATACTCTTCGGCAAGGCAACAAATGCCAATCACTGCAATGGGCTGAGGATCCAGCTGCGAAAGAGAAAGCAGCTCTCTGAACAGCTGATGTGTCTTTTATTCTCTAACTGAATACAACCTGGAAACAAATAATTATGCAAATGGCTATACAATTGAGATTAATTGGAGGAACAAATACCAGGTGTAAAAGAAAAAACTCAACTTAGGGGTTAGAAATAGTTATAAATATGAAGTTATGAATGGGCATCTAGCAAGGGACTTTCTGATTCATAAAACTTACACCGAAGGGGCCAGGGGAGACAGATAACAACATATACACATCCCAATACTGCAAACAGAAAAAAAAAAAAAAAGGTTTACCCCATTTTTTTAAAAGTTAAGTAAAACTTCAGTGTCTCCCGGTTGTTGTCCATGTGTTTCTCTCTGCCTCCTGACTGGCTGTCATCTAGGGCTCCAGATAAAATTTAGAAACAAACCCAAGCAAAGACAAGTAGTCACACAACCCCCCTTCCTCTATAGTAATGTGGCTAACAGGCCATGTGGCCATCTGGCTGGATTTCATTATTCAGTCTCCTTTATCAGAGCCTCATATGGCCTGCCACTCGATTCTGATAGTCTAACATTAATAGAAGTGGGGTGGAAAGCCTCTGAGCCTGGGCCCTAAAAGATTTTCCATTAAAAGACTTTTGCTTTTGGCTAAGGGGTCTACAAAAGTTTTCTCTCTCATCATATACAGTAGACAAACAGAAGATATACAACACAATGTTTACAAAGCATCGAACAGAGGGGGCAGGATGTGATTCTGGGGAGAAAGGAAATATGAATGGATAGGTCGATTGAGGCATTTGTCCCCTGCCTGGAGGCAGTTTCAATAATCAAATGTGGGGGAGGAGGCAGTTAAAACAGAACCCCTGTGCTGAATTCAGGAGATAGCATGGAACTGGGAAAACTGAGGCAGTCCTAGATTCTGTAGGACAGAGTATCAGAAAAGAGGAAGTTATCCCCAAAGAGAGGTCCCCAGATCTGCAAAAATGTCTCAAGTCTTTGGCTGAGCCCTGTGAATCATGGGATGAGGCTGTTCAAAGCCAGAGAAAGAGTTTCCAGCAAGAGACGCTGCAGTTAGAGCAGTAGAGAGACACTGCAGACAGAAATAGGTCCAGAGTGGGACGCAGAGAACTTATTAATTGGTTTGGGTGACAAGAAAGGTTTTAAAGCTAACACCTGAACAAGCCGTGAGCAAGCAGGGAATTCACTGTCATTGCTGAGATGGAAAGAAAGAGGAGAGCTTAGGAGGACAGAATGGGAGAGGGGAGAGCTCAGAGTTCACACGTCATATCCCCCCAAAACCAGAGGGTAGAGAGTAGACGAGGGACAGAATCAGCAGCAGGCTTGGAAGCCTGCATTGCGAGAATAAATCATCTTAGGAGGAACTGGACTTGCAATAATAAAGCTTAAAGGTATTCCTCAAAAGAATCAACCAGAACACCCAATAACTTGAATTTATATCAGAAAAAGTGCAAAACTCTTTCAAGAGAAACAATAAAATCAAGCCAAGACAATATGACGCACCCAACATCCCTTAAGAAGTTGCCAGGCATATCAATGACAGGCAGGCAGAACTTACAGCCTGAAGGAAAAACACAATGAATGGGTAAAGACCCAGGAGTGCTAGCACACTACAGAATTAAGAAAACGACCTTGAAAATAGCTCTGCTGGATCTATAAGTGTGCTCGAAGATAAGAGGGGAGAGATGAATACAAGGACAAATAGATATTTAAAAGATTTGTGCAAAACTCCTACAGGTGAAAAGCTTAGCAGCTTAGATTAGAAACAAGCTGGATAAATTCACGACAAATTACAGGAGAAAAAGGTGAACAATCTTGAAGATGGGCCAGTTGTGCCTGTATTGCAGATGACACAGCAAAACATATAAAGGGTGAAGGGAGAGCAGAACATAGTGAGACACCGCACAGTGGAAAACAACCGAGTAAGGACGAGACTCCAGAAGATACGAAAAAGGAAAAGCTGGGTTGTTTTTTTTCTCAATTTGATGAAAGATCCATTGATCAAGAAACCTACAGAATACCAAGAAAAATAGGAAAAATATATTAATAAAAGTCCACAGCAATTAAATTGAGTAAAAACAGTTAAGAGAGAAAGCAATCTTAAAATTGGCCTTAAAATTGGGGAGTGGGATTCATTCTGGACAAAGTAACAGGTGATGATGTCAGACTTCTCAACTGAAAAAATTCAAGCCAGAAGACAATGCTGTTAACACCTTCTTTTAATTCTTCAAAAAAAAAAAAAAAAAGAAGAAGTTGTTAGTGTAATAAGTATGTACACACATGCAAGTACACTGATCAATAATAAGCTCAAAATAACATCAGCGTAGCATAGCAACCACTCCGTGAGAACAGAGCATCTATCGCTGGTACCTTGTACTTACCTGCAATGGCCTCTGCAACTATGTCTCCATGAATCCACTCTCTGAGCTTCTACGGGCATGTGCTAATCTGTTTTCATAATTAAGTGCAGAACGGCTGCTATCCATCCCTTTCTCTTTGATTTCCCTTATTCATATTGTGGTTTTCATTGCAAAACAGAGGGCAGAAAGAATGTATCAAGAGTCAGGAGGATTGTTTGAGACGTTGTCTCCTGAACGTGACAGGAACTAACATCTGCTGTGGTTACCCGCACACGATGGGTCCATCTATGTGCTGTCATGATGGAGGAGGGACTCATAAGGCCCCGTCCCTCCCCCAAAGAGCTGCTGGTATTTAATGGCTGCTGGGGGAGGAGGAGTCCTTTTCTTCGGTGGTGTAGCCACTGGCGAGTTGTCCACGCTGCAGTAAATAGCTCCACACCCACGCGCATGCAAGCAACCATAATTAGATTCAGAGGGTCACGAAGATAAACAACGTGAAAGGGAGAGGTGGGGTTGTTGAGAAGGAAGAGGAGGATCTCAACGGGGAGGGAGAGAGGAAATGGCCAAAATACACTCACATTTAAAACCGTAGAGAAATTTTAAAATTATATATGTACATATTTTTCTGAGTCTCGACTCTCTTAGTGTGTGTAGTTTTAATCTATTCACTTGCTAATAAGCTTTGGCTTTAGAACAGGCTTATATTCGCAGGAAGGTGGCAAAAGAGAGCACAGGAAGGACCATCTGCAGCACACTGAAAGAAATATTTCAATGCTCCCGGTGAAGGTATTTTTTTAAATCCAGGCAAAGGTAAAAGGTGGCATAAAAATTCATCAGAATGTGGGCTCTGCGGGGAATATTGAAGAGAGCCCTATAGACAAAAGGAAGTGTGCATCTATATAAAAGAATGAACACGCCCACCCCACCACCATAAGCAAGTGAATACGAAAGACTTTTGTCCTTGTGTTTCAAAATCACACTAAAAGACAATTCAGTGTGCGAAATCAGGGAGTTTCTGGTTTCTGTCACACATAGAAACAAACATGAAAACTCTAGCACAAGGCCAAAGACCAAGAAGAGTCCTCATGTTACGCATGAAGTGGAATAATGCCACTCAAAGGCAGCCTGTGCTGGGTAAAATATATACGGCTTTAAAGCAACGAATCTGTGAAGCAGCATACAACTCAGAAGAAATAAAAGCAAAAGATGGGTGCGTGGAAAAATGGCTCTGCAGTAAAGAGAGCTTGCTGCTCTTGTAGAGGGACCGAGTTTGGTTCCTGCAACTCTCATCAGGAAGCTCATAACTGCACATGAGCCCAGCTCTGCCCCCTTCTGGACTCCACGAGCACCTGCATGCACATAGCATACACACACACATGCGCGCGCGCGCACACACACACACACACACACACACACACAAATAATGATGATGGTGATGATGATGATCATGATAAATATTTAAAGGATAGGACAAACAGATAGCAAATGACATATTTAAATTCAACCATATTGATAGTTATATTAAATTTAAATGTTTTAACCACTTCCATTAAAAGGCAGTGGTTGCCAGCTTAAAAGCTGACTCAATGGTAATAAGCATAAAAGCAATTCTCAATTATATACTGCATAAAACAAGCCTGCTTAATCATGAAGACCAGATAAATTAGACACTTCAAAAGGGAGGAGGCCTTCAAAACTTTAATCAAAAGGTAGCTTGGGTGGCTGTGTTAACAGTAGATAAAGAATTTTTCAGAACAAACGGTGTTTGAAAATCTCCCTCCAAAAAGTCACAAAAGAGTAATTTTGTGTAAAACAATACAGTGTCGTTGAATATTCATGTATGGTTGTGTTTCAAAATCCTCAAAACAAAGTGTAAAGTAATAGAAGTGAGAAATAAATCCAATGCCATAGTGAACTATCCCAACACATTGGTCTTAGTGATTAAAAAGAAGAAAAAAATACAAAAACAGTAAAGCTTAAATGTTACTATGAAAATTGTGACTTAGCTAATATTTCTCAGGTAGTTGTCTTCCGAGCTGCACTTGAACTCCTCTCAAGTGAGGGAACGCTTTCACGGTGTAGACCACAGCCTAAGACACTAAGGGATAAATTCAAAAGGCTGGAATCCCTGTCAACATTGAAATCAAACTAAAATTTAATAACAGAGACATCTAGAAAGCCTCAGTATTTGGTAAGCAACCCCAGGTATCAAGGAATAAATCACAATGGATATTACAGATCATGTTTAATTTAACAAAAATGAAAACATACAAAATGTCAGCGATGGGACTGGTGAGGGGGCTCAGCGGGTACAGGCGCTGCAGCCAAGCCTGACAACCCAAGTTCAGTCCCTGGGAAAGAGAGAACTGACCTCATGTGCTTGTACATGCGTGCCTACAACACACGCGCGCACACACACACACACACACACACACACGCACACACACACACACACGCACACACACACACACGCGCGCACACACACACACACACACACACACACGCACGCACACACACACACACACGCACACACACACACACACACGCACGCACGCGCACACACACACGCGCACACACACACACACGCACGCACGCACGCGCACACACACGCACGCACGCACGCACACACACACACACACGCACGCACACACACACGCACGCACGCACGCACACGCACACACACGCACGCACACACACGCACGCACGCACACGCACACACACGCACGCACGCACACACACGCACGCACACACACACACACACGCACACACACACACACACGCGCACACACACGCACGCACACGCACGCACACACACGCACGCACGCACGCACACACACGCGCGCACACACACACACACACACGCACGCACGCACGCACGCACACACACACGACAAACTAGGGCACAAATAGCATGCTTTAAAACCTTGTATTAGAAAGAAAAAGAAAACTCTTAGATCAACAGTCTAGCCTTCTACCTTAAAGGACTAGAAAAAGAACAGCAAAAAAATAAACAGCCAAACCCAATTAAATAGAAAACAGGGAGAAAGAAGAGAAAAATCAATGAAACTAAAGTCTGTTTTTGAAAAAAATCAATACATTTGATAAACTCTGACAAAAATGAGCAAGGAGAGGATGCATGTGTGGCCGATGCCAAGATGGGAAGTTGGGCGTTCCTGCGTGTCCTGGGGATGTGAGAAGCCGGGACTATCGTCCACACCAGGATCCCAGTAGGTCACAGATACAATGGGCAAGATCCTCAAGAGACAGAAGATCCAAAGACCCTTCAAAACAGAAAACACACCTTAACATATTCTTGTGTCTATTAAAGAATCTGAATTTATATTTAAAATCCCTACCACAAGCCAAGTGGTGGTGTACACCTTTAATCCCAGCACTTGGGAGCCAGAGGCAAGCAGATCTCTGTGAGTTTGAGGCCAGCCTGATCTACAGAGTGAGTTTCAGGACAGCCAGAGTCACAACGGAGAAATCCTGTCTTGGAAAAAAAATCCCAACCACAAAGAGAACTCTATGCCCAGACAGCTTCACAGGTATATATTCCAGAGTACTTAATGAAGGAACAATGCCAATCCTGTACAAATGCGTTCTGAAATATAAAACAGAACAGGGCTCCCTCGTTCATCCTTGGTGGCCAACATCATCCTAACACCCACATCTGATGAAGATGGCTCCAGGAAACTCGAGATATCCTTCACAATTAATAAATACAAAAATCCTTATCAACGCACTAATTATTCTAATAAGCAATCTAAAAAAGATAATGTCCACGACCCAGTAGGAACGGTTCAGGTCGGTTTAGTAGTCAGTCAGTGCAATCTGCCCTGCCATAGAATTCTGCAGAAGGGCTCCAGGATCATCTCACTGATGCAGAAAAATGTGTGATGGAGTTTGATACCCATTCCTGACTGAACGATGTCAGGGGACTAAATTTAAAAAGAACTTAGGGCTGGGAGCATGGCTCAGTCAGCGAAGTACCTGCTGCACAAGCAGGAGGGCCTGAGTCTGAATCTCCAGTGTCCACATGAAAGCCAGGCATGGTGGCACATGTCCGTAACCTCAGCATCGGGGAGGCAGAGATGGGAGGGTCCCTGGAGCTCATTAGCCAGACAGCCTAGCTGAATCATTGAACTCCAGGTTCAGTGAGAGGCTCTGCTCAAAGATTGAAGTGGAGCGTAACCAAGGAAGATGCCCAGCATTGACATCTGGCCTCATATGTATATGCATACATGTACACACTCACGTTCATACAAACATGCATACACCCATGCAAAAATATACAAACACACACACACACACACACACACACACACACAGAATTTCCATAGCCAGCCAGGTGGTGAAGGACTATACTCGTAATCTCAGCACTCCAGAGGCAGAAGCAGGTTGACCATGAGTTCAAAGCCAGCCTGTCCTATATAGCAATGTCTTGTCTCAAAACACCATGGGGTGAGAACATAGCGGACATGTTCCTAGGCTCAATTCCCCAGAACTGTAACAAAATAAAAAAGGATTTACCTGATAATATATATATCTTGTATGCATACATAGTAACATCATACTTAATAGCGAAAGATTGAACACTTTGCCTCTTAGAGCAGAAATGAGGCTCGAGTAGCCCTGACCACAGTTTTCCGTCAGTGTCACACTGGAGACTGCAGCAGGTTCACTAAGACCAGGGGAAGGACACATGCAAGAGCGTGGCTGAGTGGCAGAAGTGTTATGCTAAGTCAGAGAAGTCCAGCAGGAAGAATACATATCACGAGACTGCATCTGTATGAACGTCTAAACACAGAACTACAGTGAGCGAATCCAGGCCAGTGTCGCTCAGGGCTGGGACTGCGGTAGGGTTGGGAAGGACTGAAATGCTCTCCATCTTGATTATGGTGACGGTTCCATGACAGCAAACATTTGTCAAAGATCCTAAGACATCTGGAATAAGTTACATTTTATTGCTTGTAAATCATACCTCAATAAAGCTGATTAGTGCGTTTGGAAATGCATGCCCCGCTCTTATTCTCTCTCACAATAGAAGTGGACAATGCAGAGCAGTTGCCTTGCACCCAGGGAGAGACGCCAAGACTCGAGGGTGGTGGAACCATCCCTGTATCCCTGGACCACTATCACTGCGCACAGTAGGCTCTTTTCTACAGCAAGAGACGCACACACTAGCCAGCTTGCTCACCGCAGGCATATCCAACTTCAGGGACTCAGACAAGCATTGCCATTCACCCTGGGGAATTATCCGTAGGTCCTGAGTGGAACGCTGTAGGCAGAGAGCTGGGGACAAAGCACCAACAATTACCAGTGGGGAAGCGAGGAATGGGTCCCTGGGGAAGAGCCGGGATGTGGCAAGGAGAGATGGGAAGGGTGGCAGATGTAACAGATGGCCCCATTAGTGAGGGAGACGAACTGATTCTTGTCCCACTGTCACCTAGTGGGTAAGTGACAGGTGTCAAAGGCTAGACTCTAAGCAGATCCTAAGTAATGGCCATGTTGCTCTCCTCTTCCACTGGCACAGAACAGGTCCTCCACAGCAATTCCATCCTTAACTCCCAGCATGACAGTTGGTCTTAATGTGTTTACCTTCAACTGGTCAAAGCCACCATGGCTAAAGAGAGGTCACTGATAAAAACACGGCAGTGAAGTCCAGGCCTTGAGCTTGGGTGTGTCTACAGAGAACAGGAGAGAGCGTGATGGTGTGGTATGTCCTAAGCTGTGATCCTTACTCAGAGGTCACATGGTTAATTCAGTCTTAGCCCTGTGCCCACACTCTGATCCTGCTCTAGTACAGCTGTGTGAACGCAAGTCACTTCGCCTCTCTGAGCCTCAAATGTATCACCTACAATCTATGAATCACACTGCTTCCCAGGGTGGTAATGACAAATGATGTCTATGAAAGTGTAAAAGTGTGACCGGCTGTTGTCATTGGCATGGTCCACAGTCCCTTTCCACCCTATCTGATCGGACTCTCAACTTTATCCCAACTTCAATGTCCGTTTCCAACACTCCATCAGATCTGGAGAAAGAAGGAAACCCTCACTTAGGAAATGCAGGGCCTGTTGGCTGTCTGCAGTCTGCCTAGGGAATCCTCAAATGGTAACATCACAAAACATCACAAAGCAGTGCAGATCTAAACAGGGGGTATGGGATCACAGCTTCGGCTACCGGTGGCCAAGTCTCGGGGAAGTGGAATCGCCCATTGTTGTCTTGTGCTCTGGGAGGCGCCAGCTGCGATGGAGCAGCCTTTGCAGGGTTGGTGTGAGCAGAGGCAGTCCAAGCCACAAGCCCCTGGGAGCGCCACTGGCCTACTATGGCCAGGCAGAGGGTCTAAATCAGCTGTGTGGCCACTGGGCTGGGAGCTAAGGAGCTTAGGGTCCATCTGTCAGGATCTTTTGCTGAATGGCCTGGCTGTTTGGGCATCATCTGAATTGTACCTGGGAGGCTCAGTCATAAAGCAACAGCAGGCTCTGTAGGCAGGAGCTGGAGGGATGATCCAGAGTCTGCTTAGCCGGGAGCATGCAGCAACACGTGCACCCCAACACACTCCGTCCTGACATCCCTGCCCTTAGAGAAACTCAGCTGAGACATCCATGTCCCTGTCTCACATTCACACCAGTGTGCCTGTGCCCCAGTGTCACACTACACATTGCACACTGGCACCTGCATTCTCAAAAACACAGCTAGCACACACCCACTTCCACGCACACGGTCCCCCTGAAGGCATCCCACTCACAGACCCACGGTCCCCCTGAAGGCATCCCACTCACAGACCCACAGTCCCCCTCAGACCTCAGCACACACATGCGTGACCACACCTTGCTGCAAACAGACACAAGCACCCACTTCGCGCTCTTCACATGTGTGTCTGCGCACACCGAAAATCCTGTGTTTGAAAGCTGAGGGCTCATATGTGCCTACCCCAGTTTTCCTATCTTTGCTGACTTGTTTTCACTAGAAATCTTGTTTCAAATGGGTCCCCACTGAGCATGTTATCTGAGGGTTCCCAACCATATGCTCGCTACAAAAATTCTGCTTATGTGTCAGAATCTGGCATGAATGAAACTCAGCCCACACGTGTGTATACATTGCAAACACCAGCCAGAATCGAGTTCTCTCAGCAGGAGAGACAGGAACCTTAGAGAGAGCTTTGGAGACTGGCCAGCGAGGGCATCTGTCTGAGCATGGCTTCCAGACAGCTCTCCTATTCCCTCTGGATCTGCTCAGCCTCAATGGACAGCACCTTAGCAGAATTGGAGGTCCTATGGCATACAAGAAAGGTACAGGTGGAAACTCTAAGATCCATAGTTAGCCTCTGCAAGAGGTACCAGAGCTGAGGATCCTTCAGGTTCAGGTTCAGGTCAGAGAGGAGAAAATTATAAATGGACACAAGGCTGCTCAAAGGTCAAGGTGTAGGCTGGAGAAGTGAGTTGGTAAAGTGCTGGCCATACGAGAATGGGGACCTGAGCTTGGTCCCCACAACCTATTGGATACAAAACAAAACACAAGCCAGGTGCAGTGGCATACATTTGTTATCCCAGTGCTGGAGAGGCAGAGACAAGGGGGTCCCTGGGGGGCACTGGCCAGCCAGCCTAGCCTAATTGATGAGCTCCAGGAGTCCTGAAGATGATACCCAAGATCACCTGACTTCCACACATATGTACAGACACACATAGCAGGGGCAGTGGAAGAGGGAGGAGGGAGAGAGAGGGGGAACCGCCTGGGAGCTGGAGTCTGTGCAACTGAGTTCCTGCCCTCTCGCTTCTCCACACACAGGGGTCTGGGTCAACCATTCAAGTCTCAGATTACAAGTTTTCTCCACTGTAGATTGGGAAGGCTCAACACCTACTTCCAAGGCACTTTATGGATTAAGAAAAAAAGAAAACTATTATTGTCCTTGGTGTTATTCTATCAGTTGACCCAAACACTATCTGGCTCATAGTAGGAACTCCTCCCAGCTCATAGTAGGAACTCCACCCCTGAAGAAAAGCAGACGCAGCTCTCTTGGCAGGTTTCACATCCTCATGAACCAGACCAAGCACAGAGCAGGGCAGCAGATACCTAGCCAGCAGAGGAGAAGACTGATGTGAGGATAATGCGGGGCACAGAGACGCTTGGAGGAGCACAGCTTGGTGAGCAGAGTGGAGAGGAAGGACTCAAGTGAAAGGTATGTTAGCTGCTTTTCCCATCTGTAACAAACTGCCTGACAGAACAACCTTTGAAAATGAAGAATGTATTTTGCTCACAGTCTCAGAGGGATCAGACCATGGTGGCTTGCTTCTATGTGCCTGCCCACATGTCTTTGTGGCAGAAGCATGTGATAGAGGACATCTGTACAACAGGAAGGGGCCAGGGATGATATTTCCCCAAGGACCTATTCCCAGTGACCTCCTTCCTCCAGGCAGGTCTCACCTCCCTAAATAACAAGAACCTTCCAAAATAGCACTTCTATCTAGAGACCAAGTTTTCAATGCTTGACTCTTTAGAGGTGTGGGGCCCACTTCATGTAGAAGCCATAACAGAAGGAATCCACCAATGTGTGTGGGGTTCTGGAGTCAATGCTTTATCCCTGCGGCATCATGAAAGCTGCCTGACCACGTGAGAGGCAGGTACACTCACCACCAGATGTAGTGAGGAGACTTAGCCTCCCAGAGCCTCTCTCAGCTTCCAGTCCTGTTGTAGATGTACATTCCCCTGGTCATCCCAACATCAGCTCTGGGCTTTTGGCAGCAATCCATCTCTAAGGCTGCCTTCCCAGCTTCCTTCCTCTGTGCTAGGCTCTCTGATGTGTGTGTGTGTGTGTGTGTGTGTGTCTGTCTGTCTGTCTGTGTGTGTGTCTGTGTATCTATGTGTGTGTGTGTTTGTGTGTCTGTGTTCATGTGTGTGTGTGTCTGTCTGTCTGTCTGTCTATCTCGGTGTGTGTCTGTGTATCTATGTGTGTGTGCGTTTGTGTGTCTGTGTTCATGTGTGTGTCTGTGTGTGTGTGTGTGTGTGTGTGTGTGTGTGTGTGTGTGTGTGTGTTAGTTCAGTGGGAAGGTGTGCTAGAGACTCCTGGCCATTCATCAGCTACCCTCCAAGAGCCATCTTCCTTCTAGCTGCTGCTGATTAGGATGATCTTCTGGGCTGCGTTGCCTACGATGGTTATCGCCTCCAACTCCAGAGGGCCACATCAGCTGCTACAGACTTTTATTCCTGCAAATAAAAATGTGAGTTTCATCCCAAGGAAACCTCCGGCTAAAGAGGCAGAGCCTATAAACTGGCATTTTAAATGTGGGGAGCACTGCCAGCGCTCCTTGGGGTACTGCCTCCCACGTCCTCTCTGCACTTGGCCACACCACACACAGCACTCACCCACGTGTCGCCTCCTCTGCTCAAAAGGGCTCAGGTGGGAGGGTGGGAAGAGTGACCTTGGAAAGGGTGACCTGGAAGCAATTTGAGTCATCTCTCTCTCCCCAGGACACACAGACCCAGGTTAACCTCCTCTGCTACCACAAAACAATAAAAGTAAGTCAAAGTCCCCTTGTGCTCATAGCTATTGTGACTTTGAGTATTTTCTGGGTATATAGACATTTTCAACTAATTTCCAATGTATTGGCCTCAGTGGGGAGCCTGGGTCCTTCAGAAAGCAGGCTGAGCTGTTCTGGCAGCTAGAGGCAGAAGGCGCAGCTGACACTGAAGAGCAGAGAGAGACTTCTTACAGCCAGGGACATAGATCTGCCACTATAAATGGTCTTGTCTTCCACCGTCAGATGGGGCCTCCTCCCCCACACCTCAGAGAGATGGGGACAAGGGGGGGTCACTATCCAGACTCTGACCCATGCCAGGCTGTGCCAGGACCTGAGAGCTACCAAGACGAGTTAGACAAGGGCACAGCCCCAGAGGAGTGGAGACCAGCAGGGGAGACATATGCGGAGGAAGATAAAGAAAGCCAGGCACTGAAATGGGAGGGTCAGGCATGACAAAGCCCAGTAGAGCAGGGAAGGGAGGAAGGCAGAGCTAAGTCAGGACTGCTCCCCTGAGAGCAGCTTTTGAGCCCCAGAAGAGGAAAGCATCCCTGCAACAACACTCCCAACCTAAATCACAGTTCTCTCCGCACGCTGGGTGTGTCTACCGAGGCTCACATTTTCCTGTTTTTTAATCACTACTCTGCCCCCAGACGATTATTTATCTATCTATCTATCTATCTATCTATCTATTTATTTATTATTTATACACTCAAGCTCTCTAGCACCTCATATTGGCCTGAAACGCTCACGCAACCCCAGTATCCACAGATACCACGAGCTCCGGCTCCATCTCTACCCCCGGAATTGGAATCAGCCCTGGCAACCGTCTTCATCTTCAGACTTCCCTGAGCACTGTTTCTAAGATGTGCCCTGTACATCTTCTGATTCCCATCTCACCCTCATCCACTGCCTGATTCGTTCCCTTCGTGGGATCTATCATAATGGAATGAATTTACTGATGGTGTGTATCTCGTCTGCTTGAAGATATTCATGCTCCACGAGGGCAGACACCTGAGTGACTGTTTACCCGTTGATGTGAGTGTAGCCATTGTCACCGTAGCCGTGTACTGAGAAATGTATCGCTATGCTGTGATTCTTAGGATTGGCAGCATTCCATATACCCGTGTCCTCAGCACCTCCTGCACTGCCTGACCTGCAGTAGACACTGAAGACTCACTATTAAATAAGACAGAGAAAAGCTCCTGGGTGAGGGCGGAGGTTGAGTTGAGCACCAGGGTCCCTCCAGAGCACAGAAGACCCAGGGAAGAATGGCTTGCTTATCCTACCCAGTGTCCCCCTGAGTCATAGCAATTTAAGATTTGGAAGGACATGTAAGTCTACAGGTGCAGGACTGAGACCCCCTCCAGTGTGTCGTGAGTGAAATCCATACTCTTCGCTGTCTCATCTCCCAGATGATAAGCGCGGGAGAAGTTCTCTCCTACACAGAACAGCCCCTTTGTCTGTTACAGTCCTGGTCCTGAGGCTGAAGTCTGGGTCATTCCAGGATACAGAGATGAAACCAACTACCATGGATTCTTAGTATGGTGCTGAGACCACCCTATCAGCTGGACCAGTCGTCTTGGTGAGTCTAGAGGGAATCCTTTGGGCTTCATCTGAAAAGTTCCATTCAGTCCCTCATCTACTACCTCCTCTCCCCCTGCACCCTATTCATGACCTTGCAAGCCATGCTAATTCACCCATATTCCTTTACACAGGTCCTGACGGAGGCTGTCACCGCAGATGGGCTCTACTCCCTCTGCAGCCACCAGGCTCCTCCTAACGCAGCTCTGGGATTAATTAAAATTACCGGAGCAGGTCATGAGCGAGAAGAAAGCATGCTCAATTCTTGGAGAAAACACTACTGTTATTATGGATGGATGGATGGAGAGAGAGAGAGAACAGGAAAGCTGGAGAACACGCCGAAGAACTAGAGCTTGTCCCAGTCCTGCGGGCAGTCAAGAGCCGTGCAACCCTGTGGAGAGACCAACGCAGTGAGACGGGTGGAGAGGAAAGGTGGCCTTGGTCTAGTGAGTGTGCTCCCAGGAGAGGATGAAGGATGCAGGCAGAGGTGAGGACAAGGCTTTGAAGATCTGCATGCAGAGAGGACTGCGCTGCTGAGAGCCTTGGGCATGGGGACCTCCCAACTGGGACCTGTGGCCGACAAGCCAGTTTGTGCCCAGAACCATCCTTCTCCTGGAAATCAAATGTCCACTTCCTTGAGGCTTCTTTAGCTCCTCCCAACCCAGATGTTTCATTTCAGGGCGGTCTGGGCGCAGAAGGGGGCGTGAGTTCACACTAGGACCATCCTCACAGCCCTTTCTTGGGATTTCTCAAATGAAAACTGGAGAAGATGCAGGTGATGGCTCAACTCCGTTGTCAACTGGACCGGATTTAGGATCGCCGTGGAAACCCACCTCTGGGGTACCTACGGGGACTTTCCCAGAAAGGTTTGAACCAAGGAAGACCCACCCTGAATGTGGTGAGCCATAGATTGGAGCCCCAGACTGAATAAAATGAAGAGCTGAGCACCAGCATTCAGCTCCCCCCTTCCTGACTGCAGATACAAGGCGGCCACCACCTCAAGCTCCCGCTGCCATAAAAACCCCACCATGATGGACTTTATCCCTCTCAAAGTGCGAGCCAAAAACCCATCCTCCTTTGACTGAGTCACAACCCAAATAACTCAAAGAATATTTTCTCCTTAATTGGTGAAAACTGAGGTTTATAGTCCAGGAGTAGCCGTGGAGAAAGCCCTCACATACTAGACAGCTGACATTCAGGGAGACAGGGTTCATGTCCTGAAAGTGTCCAAGTGGCTAAGCCCTCCCCTGACCTGGGATTCGGTCACTCCAATCAATAGAGCTCCTTATAGCCTAAACTAAATTGAATTGGGTTTCTGTCACCAGCAACCAAAAGACTTCTGATCTCAGAATCGCAGGCCAAAGGGTAGACACACGAGGAGCATGCCCAAGATGGCTTTCTGCAAAGCCGGTCACGTCTGGAGCCAGAGCAGCCCCCGAGGCCTCATTCCTCCTGAGTCTGATGTCCACGGTCTGGTGACCAGAGCTGGTGGCACCTGGCACATGCTCCTGCTGTAATGACAGAGCTGTCCTGGCTGCCTTAGGAGACGCTTCTTTATTTACTTCATAAGCAGGAAAGCCTGAGGCACACCATGGCGGCGTGCAAGCTTGCCTTGCTTTTCTATTTCATGTTGCATTTCGCCCTGGCAAGAGGGATTCTTCTTGGCTGGGAAATTGATTTTAAATCACTCTCCTCGTTGCCAAAAATCCTGCCCAGTCCTACCTTCCCTGGGGTCTTTGCCCTCTCTTCCTTCTGTAAAGCCTGACTCCCAAGTCCATATCCCAAGAACCCTGTGCTGGTACATGTACGTGTGTGCATTCCTGTGTGTGCGTGCATGCACACACACACACACACACACACACACACACACACACCAGCTCTTCTCCACACTGGGGATTTTAGCTTTCCCAATCCATGAACCAGTGCAGTTTTATAACCAACTCCATCCGTGGCTCTGAAAACAGTCTGGAGAGATCAGACTCAGAATGTGGAAAAGGCTGGAGGAGATGTGGACTTTCATTCTTGGCATCAGCCTAAAGGGGATGAGCTGGCACTGGGCACCTCAAGACCAAGCAGTAGTTCCCTGGGGAACAGGCTGATCGAGGGGATGGGGATCAGAGAAGTCAGGGAGTGCTATAGACCAACAGCTGAGATCCAGATACCAAGTCCGAGAGTGTGATGGGAGAGGGGGGGATGAGGAAGGAGGCACAGTCACCCAAGCGCTCGCTCGCTGGCTCTGTCAGTTGCCTTCTTTCATGATCACATGGCTGGCTGTGTGTTGCCCATCTAAGCTCCTGTTGGTGGGAGAGATACCTTGGAAGCTGGAGCATAATTTGACATTTCTGGAACTCAGATCCTTCAACTCCACCCCAGTTTAGCCACTGTCAACTTATGCAAGTTTGCCTGGAGAGACTATGCAAAAGCCTTTTTCCTTCTTTTTAAATGATTTGTTTTATTTTTAGTTATGGATATGTGTGTGAGCACCCATACCTTCAGAGTCCAGAAGAGGGTCTTGGATCCCCTGGAGCCGGAGTGGTAGCTGGATTTGACGGCTGTGAGCCTCCTGGTGTGGGTGCTGGGAACTGAACTCCAATCCTCTACAAGAGCAGTAACTTCCTTTCACCAATGAGCCATCACTCCAGCCCTGCAAAGCTTTTTCTGATGGCCAGATAGTAAATGATTTAGGCTTCATGGACCATAACAACTCAGTCACACCTACCTTTCCAAAAACAGGCTGGGAGCAGCCACAGAAGGCACATAAGTGACTGGAGGTGGCTTCACCACTAAAATTTTATTCACCAGAACAGGCAGCCATGCTCAAGGGTATGTGGCCAGCCTGTAGGTCCTCCCAGATCAGGTGATGGTCCTGAAGACAACCCAGGAGCTGAGCCCTCCCTGCTCAAAAGCTCTCAGATAGCAGCACTCTCTGCTCTTCATATAATACATGGGTGTGGCCTCGAGGTCACAAGCACAGACCAAATTCAAGCTTGGTTTTCTTATCCACAAGGCCTGTGACCATGGGGAAGTACTGCCCTGCATTATATCAGCAGCAGCATCCACACAATGAAGATGCTAAACGGAAGACCAGGTAAGGACCAGGAAGTCCATTTCATGCTGGAAGAGTGTCCAGTAAGTGGGCCTTCTGGTAAGAAATCTCATGAGCTTGCCACATGGCAAATATCAGGGAACTCCTGTGTGAGTGCAGAGAAAGGCCTCTTATTAGGAGGGGAGGCCGTGGCTGGGGCTCCAGTGGCAAACAGGAGCCTGTGCGAGCACCCTACTGAAGGCAAGAAGGAGCAAGTCTTATTTAGGGACTTTCAGGGAGGAGCTATATTCCTAGAGGTTGGGGTCTCTAGTGTAGCATCTAGCGGAGACAAAGCTGGAGAGAGAAGCTGAGCAGGGCCAGTTGACAGAGCTGTGCTCTGGGCTGTAGGACACGGGTTTCTGCACAGCCGTAGACCATGGAAAGGTCTGAACGGGGAAATGTGAGCCTAGAGGTGCGCTGCCTTTGTTGGCTCGTGGAAGGATGGATCAGAGTGTGAAAAACGGAGGCAGGGGACAAGTAGGATGCTATTGCACCAGTTAGGGCTGCCACAGAATGAAGGCCCGGGAAGAGGACAGACACAGTCAGGGGACAGGAAGGGATGAGACTGCTGTTACAGACAGCGGGACAGAGAAGTCGGGGAGACTCCCCGGTATCACATGCCTACCACATGCTTTGACAGTACCAAGCAACAAACAGCTTTAACATAGGCTGATGCTGGGTCAGAACTCAAAACCCAGCATGTATTCCGAACCTGTACCAGAAGGAGCCTTTAGAGGTCATCTCATCCATCCCTCTGCCTCTGAATCTGTCTATAACCAACCCCTAAGTGCTGAACATTGGTGCAGCAAAGGACAGACAGTCTATGAGTGTACAGGTGGGCTCTGTTGCCAAGGCAAGCTGTGTCAATAAGAGATGAAGGTCCCCAAACACAGGAGCAATGGGCTTTTCGCTGGGAAAAAAAAACAAAAAACAAAACCAGGAGCAGAGTCCTGTTTTCTGGGTCCTTTTCAAATTAGCTATCAGGGCCAGCCTTCTTGCTGTAGGGGGAGGAGGGTCTGGCAGACAGCCACCTCAACCCCATGACCACTAACACTCCACTAGCCCAGTCAGGACAGATGCAATTTGTCTGCAGTCCAGGGAAAGTGGGGAAGGACGGCTGGCTTCCCTTCCTTGCAGTTTGGGGCCATCCATCACCTCAGTTATTTTTATAGCAGTGTGGGAATACTCTCTGCTCCTGTTTCCCTCAGGAAATGTGAGCAACAAGGACTCCAGGAGCCTTGCTTCTGAGGAAGGCACACGAGTGATTAAGGAAAGAAAGTCACATTCCCACCTTCGGCCTTCCCTACACCCTGAGCCCTGTTTCCCCCCAGAATTCCCCCACGGAACCTCAGACTTCATCTGAGTTATCGGCCAGAATGGAAAGGCAACCCCAAAGCCCCTGGAGTCCGCACACTCTGAACGCAGAGTGTGTTCTTCGTGATGTCCTTGGCGCAAGGCCTCTGACTGAAGTCGGCAGAGTCAACGCAACGGTGGTTCAGTGAGATCCAGAGGTCAAGGTCCTAGAGAGACAGGAGTAGAGACGAAGAGGTGCACACTACTCAACCCAAGCGGCACTTAGGAGCCCAGAGACACCGGGTCTTCCCACCAGGTTGTGTGTGCTGCAAGTGGCATCTGGATGCTGTTTGAACCTGATTTGAATTTCAACTCCTCCAATGCTTTCAGAATCTGTAAACTGGGAGTAATCATATCTACCTCATAGAGCGGTTATGAAAATTTTCATTTTAAAAGTGTCTGTGTTTTATTCTCTGGTTTGAAATCCAAAGCCTGATTTATTGTGCTTTCCTGCTTACCTGGTTCCAACCTTGGCTGTGAGGCACCCTACTCAGTCCGGTCCTGCTTTCATTCCACGACACCCCCACCCTCTGTTCCAGCTCTATCTTGATATTCTGGTCTTCGGGTCTGGGGTCAACTATTCATCCTCAGAATCTGGGGACATCCTTTCAAAGAATGATGCTGTTCAGAGGGCACAGTCTAGATTGCCAGTGTGGTGGAGATGCCATTGCTTCTGGTCCCCATCATCAAACTGTATTGGGAAGTGTGTGCATAAGGTTCTGCACCTCATATCTGTGATACTGGGGTGACTGGGAAGGTCCCCACAGGCTTTGTGTGTTGAAGGCAATGCAATTGAGAGGTGGCTGGAACATGAAGGTGATAGTCTATCAGATGGATTCGTCCAGCGATGATTTCATAAACAGAGGGACTATGGAGGAAGACGGCCACTAGGGCATGACTGAAAGACATATCTTGCCCCCAAGGGCCCCCTCTCTTTTCCTCTCCCTCCCTCCTTCCTTTCCTCTCTCTCTGGATGTATATATATATTTCTTGTTCATCATGAGATAGCCAACTCTGCCCTGCCACAAACTCCTCATCACCATGTTCTGCCCAGAAACCATGGAGCGAAGCAGCCACGGGAGTCTGAAACAGTGAGCCAAAATAAATCCTTCCACTTTTAAATTACTTTTACTAAGCATTTTGTCGCACCAACAAAACCGACTAACGTAGCCAAGGATACGTTCTGAGAAAGGCACCACTTAGACAATTTTCATCGTGGACCATGCATGGCCACCCCCATGCATGCTACACACTTAGGCTGTATGGTGTGCTACTGCCGGAGGTTACAAACCTCTGACCTGTGTGTGTTTCTGTACTGAGCACTGCAGACAACTGTGACACAACAGGAAGTATTCATGCGTGCAAACGTATCCAAGCACGGGACGGTGAGTAAAGACAGAGTTCAAAGGATGTTTAAACGGTGTGTAAAGGGCTGTTATGAGTGCCCTGGAGACGGCTCGGGTGAGTCAATGAGCCAGGAGGAGTCCCTGTGTACAGCCCGAGGTCATTACTGCGCACAGGGTCTTATACACACTCCACACCTACAATTCATTGCATTACTTGTAAGTCTTCTTTCTCCAATACTAAATAAGTATTTTTTGTCAATAAAACATTAGCTTACTGAAAGTTCTCTTTTTTTATTTACTTTTTGGACTACTAGGTTTTTTAAACTTTTTGACATTAAAAAAATAATACTTAAACACAGGTGCATAAAATATTCTCTTTATATCATTATCCTGTAACACTCTTTTTAACATGAAATATTGATTTTTTTAAACTTGTTTGTTGAAGAGTAAGGCACAAACTTACATTACATAGGCCCGTACAAGGTCAGGACCATCCATAGCCTTGTCTTGCGCCTCCACATTTTGTCTCACTGTGAGGCTCTCAGAAGCACAGGGAGCACTGTCATTTCTATGATAATAGCGCCTCCTTTTGGGATCTTCCTGAGGGACCTGCCTGAAATGCACCCATTCTGGAGCGAGGCACATAGTTCTGTTGGCAGACTATTTGCCTATCATGTGCGAAGCCCTGGGTTTGTTCCCTAGCGCTACATAAACCAGATGCAGTGGGACATGCTTATAATCCCAGAAATTGAGGATTCTAAATTTACATCCTCAGCTAAATAGTAAGTTCAATGCCAGCCTGGGCTACATGAAACATTGCCAGGAGAAAAGAGAGGAAGGAAGGAAGGAAGGAAGGAAGGAAGGAAGGAAGGAAGGAAGGAAGGAAGGAAGGAAGGAAGGAAGGAAAAAGAAGGAAGGAAGGAGGGAGGGAGGGAGGGAAGAAAACTGGTTCTTATGGTTGCCATATATTAAGTATATACAACAGATTTTCAGTATGACATTTTCTTACATGTGCATAACACACTTTGATCACCTATGAACATAAACGAGTATTTGGAAGGCAATTTGACAGGAACATCATGTTCATTTAGCAAAACAAACAGCAGTCACTTTCCTAATAAGCTTATGACCTCCTAGGTCACAGGTTTTTCACCAGGCTTACAGTACCATGCATGAATTCCCTCTGCTGGAGCAAGCCTCAAATTCAATCGGAAAGCCGTTGGTTACTCCCATAAAGCCATGCCACTATTGCATCAGTGGGTACATCCCGCCTGGCAGATTGATAACGTAGCACACAGGGTTCACATCTGAATAAGACAATTGGTGTCAACTCTCTCCCAGCAGCCTGCACAGCACTTCCCATCACTGTGAGATCCTGCCAGAAGTGAGGAGGCTTCCAGCTCAGTTCCACCTTGATTTCTCTTTGACCTGCAACCAAAGCATGTGTTGTCTTCAGCAAGAGGATCTTCTTACCTAGTTCTGATGGGGAACCAACAGCTACAGAAATGACCTATAACCCTTTAGAAGCCTCTGGGGCTTCTCTGGCCAGCAACTCACAAAAAGATAACCCGCTCCTGGAAGTGATATTTTTATTTAATGACCTTTGGCTTCTGAGAGCAGTTTTATCCACCTACACAGGGGTCTTCCATTCAAACTTTTTAGTTTTTTTTAATTTTCTTAAGCTTTTCTAGATGTGTATAATGTAGATTGAACATATTCTGTTGGTGTTTTTTTTTTTTCCCATCATAGATTCCCTTAAAAGTGGCAATGTACCATGAACATTTCTCTCTGTTGATGACAACATGTTTGTATTGGTCCATATGTCCAAGCATTTAAAGAGCCATTGTGGTCTGCAAAATCTTCCACTAACTCACTGTGAATTCTCTTACTATTATTACAACAACCCTCCTCCTCCTCTTCCTCCTCCTCCTCTTCCTCCTCCTCCTCTTCCTCCTCCTCCTCTTCCTCCTCCTCCTCTTCCTTCTCCTTCCTTTCTTCCTCCTCTTCTCCTTCCTTTCTTCCTCCTACCTCCTCCTTCCTCCTCCTCTTCCTCCTTCCTCCTCATCTCAAGGTCTCTTTTCCTTTCCCATTTATGCACTCACACATCCCTATTCCAGTTCTAACATCATCTTAAGGGGCCACCATAAAACATGCAGTCTGTCTTTGACTGGAGCATTGATATGCATCGTACAGCTACGTGTTCATTTCTGCATCTGTCTGTTATATTGCAGCTCGCTAAGATGAAAGCGGGGTGAGAAATATAGAAGAATGCTTCATCTTGTTTGTGCCTTTTTATGTTAGCTCGAAATCAAGTCTTGTTTTGTTTTTGAGTATATGAAGCATCTAGGACGCAGTGTGAAACAGTTGCTCACTCTCTTCCACCCCTCCAGTCCCTGAGCTCGACTTTCCTGTTTACCTCCAGAATTTACAAACAAGAAAACATTCTCTGCCCCTTGGGGTTGTTGTAAAGCCATTGGTTGTGTTTTAGGTTGTGAACCTAAATGTGGCCTGAAGCAACAATCCACATCAGGGTCCACTCTGGCCCGCTTCACTGGACCAGAGCAATGAGCAGACTTCATACAAAGTTTGAAGCCAAGCCTTTGTAGTAGTAGTATGTAGTCCAGGTTCCCTTAAGAAGCAGACCCTGAGGCTGGCTCCAAGTGCTAATCATTCATTTGGGAAGTGGATGGGGTGTTTAACACAAGTCCCCTGTGTTTAACACAAGTCCCCACCATAGCCTGTTCCAGGATATTTCAATGGAGGTTTGCTCCTGCAGCGCATGGCAGGTGGCTTCCCGCACTGTAGGGGAAGCTCTGGAGGTAGCATTGCAACCGTGAGCCATGAGACATGAGGAAGAAGGAGAAGGACACAGATGGCTCTAAGCACTCTGCCCCGGTTGCCCATGACCATGCCAAGGCCAACTCAGCCAGCTACCACTTCCTTAGCCGTCTTCCGCTCTCCCGGACAGCCTGGAGGGTGACCCAGGAAGGGAAAGAGAATCATGGCATCGCCTGACCTTTTGGCTTAGGAGGAGAGACCTTGTCACAGAACCAAATATTCATTAGTCTGCAACAAGGTAGCCAGGTCTACAGATTTCCTCAAAGTGATATTAAAATATATTTACAGAGAGAGCTAGGTGATATTTCTACATAGATGAATATGTAAATCTCTGAGTTTGTGAGCATCTGTGGTGGAGAATGAGAATGAGACAGTGGATACAGAGCCATGAATTCATAAAATGTTTCAAAGGAACTCTCTCCAACCTTGTGGTGTGTTATGCTATTAAGGTACAGTAGACTTGCAAAGTACGCTGTAAATTTACAAGTTAAATGCATCATTTGCGGAAGTTTTCCTCTGAGATTCCTCTAAGAAAGGGCAATGAGGAGAAAGGAATGCCAAGTCCATCTTCTCATTCCCTTGAGGAGAGGAGCTGCGACGGCTTTCCCAGTCAGTCCTGGCATCCCATCTGCCACCTAATGTGTCCGATGTGGGTAGGGTCAACGTGGAAAGACATGCAGGGTGTGCCCATCGTAAGTGTACCTAACATGGTTGAAAGGAGAGGACCCTGGGATCCCACCCCTTGCTGAGCCAAACCACCTAGGGGCAAGAATGCATCTACCTGAGAGAAGGGCATCTTGACTTCACCTGCACAAGGAGAACACACGGACAGCACATCTCCCGATGTCCATCACATGGCCCGAGACGAAGAGTGACCATTCTTTTTGAAAACCTATCTAGGATGGTGAAGTCTTGTCCAGAGCAACCATTGACTCATGACCTCTCTGGGTCTGCAGCTCTCTGCAAAAGACCTGCACAAGATGGAGCCCATCGATATCTCAGCCTGGGTCGGAAAAGGCTCACAAGGCCCCACCCCTCTCTGAGGAGCTATAGGCTGTGAATGCTTCCTGAAAGAAGGGAGTCATTTTCTTCAGTGGTATAGTCTAGTAAATAGCCCCTCACCCGTGTGCTTATGCAAGCAACTCTAATTAAACTCAGTGGGTCTCGGGTTGGGGGAGGGGGGGATAGGAGAGAGACTTGTTGGGAAGAGGAACATATTCCATGGAAGTGGCACGGGAATGAGAGACAGAGCATGTCAGGGAGTAAAAGTGACCAAACTACAAGTATACATGTATGAAACTGACAAGCATGAGAGAAAAAGCCTTGTTCAGAGTTTGCCAGACCGAAGCTTCGTAAACTAGGCAGCTTTAAAAACACAAAACAGATAATTATTGTCTCTTGTGTGTGGAGGACAGAGGTCCGAAATGAAGGGGCTGGCAAGGTTGGTTGGTTGTTCCTGAGGCCTCTTTCTTGGGCATGGAGAGGTCTATCTTCTCCCTGTGTCTGCACATAGTCTCTCCTCTGAACGTGGCTCCGTCCTAGTCTGCTCTTCCTATGAGGATGCCAGTTGGGTTAGAGAAGGACTCTGTCTCTCGTAGCCTCTTCCAAGGTATTCTCTGAATACAGTCATATTCTGAGGTAGTTGGGGGTTAAGTCTTCAGTGCATACCTCTGGAGGACAACCCTGGCAAGAGAGTGGCCCAGAAAGTCACTGAATACAGGGACAACATGGTCGGTCCTGATTTCCCATCCACGAAACTCTGGGGCTTTCAAAGAGCAGTGTCATGTCCCTGTCAGCCTTCTTCTTGACAGAGGTGTAAATGGAACTGCAGATGCTCAAAAAAAAGGCGGAGGGAGACTGCTATGTCTCACTGCTCCGCAGCTCGAGTCATGTCAGCGCTCCAAGCGGAGCCAGACCTGCTGTGACATCCCGTTATGGTCTGAATATGAAATGTCCACCGTGAGTGAGCTCCTGAGTATGAATGCTCGCTCCTTTGATGTCGGCGCTGTTTGTGGAGGTTGTGAGCTTTTTGAAAGGTGAGGCTTACCTGTAGGAAATGGGTTTCTGGGAGACGGGGCTTGAATCTTATAGCCAGGCCGCAGTTCTCACCCCTTCTCTGCTTCCTGATCCTCAGAGATGTGAACACACAGCTTTCACACTCCTACCGCCAGAGGCAAGAGCCACTCCCATACCGTGCCTTCCCCACCGTGATGGGCTTTGCCCTCACACCAAGGACCAAAATAAACCCTTCCCCCTTTAAATTGCTTCTTATCAGGTATTTGGACTCAGCGGCGAGCAAAGTAACTAGTACACGTCTCCACTGTTCCATCCTCCATGGTTTGTCAGGTACAGCGGTTCTCACCCTTCCTAACACTGCGGCCCTTTAATACAGTTCCTCACGTTGTGGTGACCACCCCAACCATAAAATTATTTTTGTTGCTATTTCATAACTGCAATTTTGCTACTGTTATGAGTTGTAATGTAAAGAGCTGATATGCAGATGGTCTTAGGCGGCCCCCCTTCCCAAAGGGGTCACAACCCATAGGTTGAGAACCACTGGTTTAGTAGAAGAAGGGGACATCACCATACCACAGACAAGAGCTCAAAGACACAATTTAGATCTGCTCACTGAGGACCGGTCACCTCCCCCACAATACACCAAAGAATGGTCTCCATACGCTAACACACCTTCCAGAGGCACTGGAGTTGATGCTGGGTGTGAAAAGATAGCTACAGCGAGGCAACTTCTAGAGCCAACTTAAAAGAAAGAAGTCATGTATCGTGATTCCTCTTTAACTGTGATGACAATTCTCTGACGAAAACAACTGAAGGCATAAAGAGTTTGTGTTGACTTATAGTTACAGAGGGAGACTGTCCATCACGTCACGGAAGACATGATAGCAGGCAGGAAGGGATCCATAGTGAGAACAGATGTTGGCATCTGGCACTCAGGAAGCAAAGAGCAGACAGGAAATAGGACCAAGCAATCAAGCCTCAAACCCCACCCCTAATGATCCACTTCCTGCCGTGAAGCCCCACTTCCTCAAGGCTCCACAACCCGCTCAAACAGAGCCACCAGTTGGAGGCTAAGTGTTCAAACTCATGAGCTCATGGGGTATTTCACATTTAGACTACAATTACATCCCTCACAGCCTTGGAGTCAAGGTTTCTCTCCAGCCATCCCCAGCCTTTCCCCTTCTCAGATCTCTTATCCTCTCCTCTTGGTCACTTTGTCAGAAGTGCTTTTTCCCTACAGCCAATCAACGGCCACCTCCTTGACCATCGCAGTCACCCTCTCTCTCTGTCCTAAGGTGACTGGAAAAATATCGCAGGAACGAAAGCACCTCACTCCTCCCTCTTGTTGAAAAGACACTGGGACTGCTGCGCGATCATGTCTGGAGGAAGTCGTGTCATCAGAAATCTTATGATAGGGTCCCCACTGAAGACACACAAGCAAGCTGGTGTATGGGGCGGGCAAACAATCTCCCAGGCCTTGTCAGGCTGCATCCCCGGCTGACCCGCAGCTGCGCAGCTCCCAGGGTTCTTTTCTGAGGGACAGTAATTGTTGCTTGTTTCCAGGTGATAAGTTGGGAGTCGTTTGTTATGAAGCAATAGATAACTGGTACAGGCAAACTACACGTTGGGCTCTCTCAAGGTGAAAACTCACACAGAACGACCTTCGCCAAGCCGCATCAGGATGCTCTGCCCCAAATTTTATCCTAACGCCTGCTATTAAGTGGGTTTTTGGCCAGTTCCATAGCTTTGTGAATGCTGTTGTAGAGCGAGGTGTGAGAAACCATTGAGAGTTTAATCATAGAGGTTGCTCTTATCCGGGTGTTCGCTACCCAAGCCCCCACAGATCAGAGGTTACCTGGGGAAGAGTCTGCTGAGAAGATCCGTTCTCGTCCTGCCTCACCCTCTCCAGGTCCCTGCTCCATCAATGTCATTGTTTCTCTCCGGCTCACCGGCTGGCACATAATCAATACGCTGGGAATACAATGCAAACTGATTGCAAAGTATAATCACAGATTTTGCAGAGACAGGGGAGGGCAGGACTTCATAAAGACAATGGAGGTGAAGCGGGAGAGCCACTGACATCATGTGCAGGGGCTCCGACCAATCCGCACAAAGAGTCTGAGCAGGCGACAACTTGAGAGCAGGAAACGGCAAGAACAACGAGGCTGTGAAAACTTGGAGAGCGAATGAGGTGGGGGGGATCAAAGGGACAAGAGGGGCTCTTGAGAAAAGTGGTCAGGTACTCAGAGAGTCTCTGCACAAGAATGATCTGTTTATGATCCTCCTGTCAAAGTCAACCCTGAACTTGAGAATGCTGCATCATTCTTGGGAAAATTCTATCCAAAAAAAAAAAAAAATTTTTTTTAAGTTAGTTCTTGGGCCACTCTGTTCAAAGAGTGGGTGGGCAGAGAACACACAACTGCAAGGTTAAGGCTGGTCTCGAACTCACAATCTTCTTACCCCGACCCCCCAAGTGCTGGGTTGCAGAAATGCACCACAACCACGCCCGGCTTGGGCTCTTTATTTTTAACATGTGTACATAATGTTCATGTTGGGGGGGCACCTGTGTCTGGGTGCAGTGCAAGTATATGCAAGTGTGTGCAGGCTTTGTTTAGGCCTGAAGTTGATGTTGGGGATCACAGTGATGTTGGGGATCACTCGTTCATCGTATTTTTTGAGCAAATATCTCTTAATTAACGTGACTAACCTTTACCTGCTTAGCCACCTCCAGACTCTTGGTCCCTTCTTAAAGGGCCATTTAAACTACTCTTTTCTATTTGCAAATGATCCCAAGATGTCAAAAGCCATCTCAAACTCAAGGGGCAGAGTGGTGACACTTCTGCCCAAGAACTGGCCTGTGTCCTCTTTTCTGTTGAGCTGAGCTCTATAGTTACCCGTTATCCCTTTCTCTTCCTGAGATTCCAGGGAGCAAAATCAAACTCCACCACAAACATGATTTAGGCTGCCTTTTATCCTTGGTCCCAGTTTTTCTTGCTATCCATCCTTCACCAAATCAATCGAATACGTACTTTATGAGCCAGAATTATTAATAGCTCCTGATGCTACCCTGTGGGAGCCCTCTGGGGACTTTCTTGCTGCCTCACTAAGTAGTCTTTCTCTTCTTCTCCTGGCGCTGGCCTCCTTGAGCCCATGACCAGGTCGGCTGCACGCCTTCCTCCTTTCCCACCTTGGCCTTTCCTAACACAAAGCACTCTGCTAATTTTCCTCTGATGTTTCTCCCCTTCCCTTCTTGGTCTCTTTCTCCCATTGTAGAAATTTTCCTGCCCAAACATCAGCTTCCTTTCCAAGTATTTCTAAACTGTTTCTAGAAAGCCACAGTGATCCAAAAGCCCTTCCCCCAAAGCCAGCCAGACTCATCCTAAGCCACGCAGGGGCCACAGACTCTGATGCCCACTCTGGTCACCCCACTTAGACACATTCCTTTCATTTCCTTGACCTTTGAGCTATGCAGAAAGGTTTAAGGAAAAATGCAATGACTATCTGCATGCTTTATCCAGCTTAAGCAGTAAAACATTACTGCTGAGGTGAAGCCTTCCATCTCCAGCTCATTTTCAATTATTAAAGAAGCAGACGGAAGGGGTTGTGTTTGAGGGCAGACTGGGAGTTGGTGCCATCATGAATAAAGCACACAGCAGCCGTAATTCCTGGCTTATATGCTCTCCCACAGACACCATTCACTACAATCTAATGAGGAACCTATTCTTCTTCTAGCTTAAGGATGAGGGAGTAAGTTCAGAGGTCATCTGATGCCACAGAATCCAATGGTTAAGACATAGACCAAGGAGCCAGTCTGGCTGGAATTGAGCCCTGGTTCCAATCTGCTTATGCTGTATAGTGTGGACTTGTTATGCAAATGTTCTCTGCCCCTAGTTTTCCGATGTCTAAAATGAGGGTGGTGAGGATCTACTTTGGGGTTTGCAATGGGTGCATACAATGGAGCCTGGGCTGTTGTAAGTGGTGTACAAAGTTTCAATGTTGCTGTTGCCACTACCATTATTAATATGATTATTATTTCTTGATCCTCCTATTAAAGCCAGCTCTATTTTTCACCAGCTTCTCTTCTCCCAAGGGTCTCAAATGCCTATAACTATAGCCTATCAGTCCTTCCTACCCCAGGCTCAGGACCAATCATCTAATAGGAAAAATTTTAAAGCCCATAGCCAAAACCTCCTTTTGAGTTATTAGCCAGAAGAGTCCAAGAGATTCCCCCAAATGATATAGTTTATTGGTGCTGCCCTTAGCGACTTCCAGAAAAAAAAGAAGATAAGACCCTATTACTGAAGACACCACATGCTTTGAACATGGGAGTTAAAAGAATCAATCTGAATCTGACCTGGCAGTTTCGTACCTGAAGATCAGTTCTCATAGTATTGAAAGAAGCCATGCAAGCTGCCAAGGGAGAAAATCAATCACTATTCCTATGCAAATGAGATGCCTAGGAACCACACAATGACCAGAAGAGCAGTATGTTCCTAAAAGTGCAGTAGTGGCACTTACATTGTAGGGGTAACCAACAATGACATAATTGGACTTCAGGCTTGCCAATAGAAGGGAATTCATGCCTGGCACTGTTAACTTAGCCAATTGCCTATGGCTGGTAAGGCCATGGAATCTAGAGGAAAAGCTGATGTTTGGGAAGTTTATTTTTAGTTATGTTTGAAATTGTTTTATGAGCTGTTGGGTGAAGGACTATCCTAGGTGTGGGGCGGGGCGTTCTGTCTTGTTTGCAGGTGTTGGGTTTCTGTGGGGGTTGTTTAATTGCTAATGATCTGCACGTGCTATCAGTAGAATACCTGAGGAGCTCTGAAAGAATAAAAACACCTGAGCTGGGAGACACTCGGGGTTCCATTGTCGAGTATGGCACTGGCCATGACAGTGGTTCCGTCTGCAGAGATCTAGCAGAATTTGCAGATATGAATATGCCCCCTTGTCTTCTTGGGTGAGCCACCACAACTGGGTACTAGTACAAATGGCACATCAGTGTGGGACAGGACATCACGCCAGGAAGAAGAAAAACTCCAGACCTCACACTGTCCGGGGAAAGTACACTCAGGGTAGCTTCCAGAGGACAGAAATTATGTATTTGCAAAGATAATGAGTAGAATTCTCCTGAAGAAAGAGAAGAGACAGGAAATAAGCCTCTATGAAGAGAAAAGGCTGTGAAATTAATAAATAAATGAGGAAAAAAGCTCCGAGGTGAGAGCCACAGAATGGAGGCCTTAGAGATAAAGAATTCAGCTGGGAGCAGGGAAAAGCAAGGTTCTTACTGCTTTTCCTGGTCACGGAGCCTACACTCCCTCCTGCCGCTGGTGGTAGCGTGCTGTGTCACAAACTGAGTTTTCTGATAGCTGCATTGTATGTGTGTGAAGCTCAAGGAGTTGTGTTTGAGATCTGTGGAAAGGGTTGCATGTTTCCTCTTAGTGGTGTTGGAAAAGGGTGCAAAACTGCCAAGACTTTGCCAGATATTCCCAAGACCCCCTGCTGTGGAAGCCTCAGCTTGGAGCCAAAAAGCAGCTTAAACTGACCAGTTTTTGTTTGTTTGTTTGTTTGTTTGTTTGTTCTGCAAACCTGACCAAAAGAAAGGCAAGCTTTCCAGATATTGGTGACAGTGATGAGAACTCCACACCATGAGGGAACTCTTCCTGCAGACAAGGACTAATTATTTTTCCAGCAAACCAGACTCTATCTTAAAATCTGGAAAGTGTTTCCTCAGGGTCAGCACACAGAAGCTGTCTTCCAGAACCGGGGAGATTGTATCTTATGCTGGCAGCTTAACTTGGTACTGTAAGAGTTAACCCAGGCAGTGCTGTTTCTGAAGGCATGAAGGGGTCGTGGAGAGCCGCTGAGGCTTGACACTGTAAGAGGCCAGGAGAGGCCATTAGTGAAGGTACAGCCAAAGTAGCAGTTGAAGGCCCAGAATGAAAGGGTTATGAAGAAAGGTTGAGGCTTGGCACCATGAAAAGAGCCCAGGAGAGGCTATTGGTAAAAGTGCATCCCAGTTGAAGCAAGGGACTCCAGCAGCCTTGTGAAGATGCCAGTACCATGGAACAATCACCAAGAACAGCAGCAGCAGTGGAATGGAGCCAGCCAGAACCTGGAGGACAACTGTGTGTGCTGCAGAGGGCAGAGCCAGAGGAGTGATCCAAGCCCTTTGGAGGAGCCCAGGGGATCGTGAGTGAATTCCAGATAATTGGACATTGATGTTTTTCTGCTGTCCAAAGACATTGTGAAAAGCTTGATAGATGTTTGGTTTCATTTGGTCCTGTGCATTAGCAACACTCACTCATGATGGTTCCTATTGTAAATAGTTTTGCTGGTGTAGTATTAAATTGTGTTGTAGAGATAAAGCAATTATTTTAATACAGAAAAGGGGAAATGTTGGGGAAGTTAGTTTTAGTTATGTTTGAAATAGTTTTATACACTGTTGAGTGAGGGGCTGTCTAGGGCATTCTGTATTGTTTGCAGGTGATGGATTTCTGTGGGGTTGTTTAACTGCTAATGATCTGCATGTGCTATCAGTAAAATGCCTGAGGAGTTCTGAAAGAATAAAAACACCTGAGCTGGGAGACACTCAGGGTTCCACTGTCGAGTATGGCAATGACCATGATGGTGGTTCCCTCTGCAGAGGTCTGGCAGGGTTTGCAGTTATGAAATATGCTTCCTTGTCTTCTTGGGTGAGCCACCCCAGCAGCGTAACTATTACAATCTAACACTGTCTCTTTCCTAAACCAATGTAATTTCTAATTGCATTCTAAATACTTACTCTTATATCCACAGGTAACTGTAGTTCTCACTCCCCATCAAAGAAGCTTCTTTTTGCAACAGACAGATCATCACAGAGAGCCACAACTGGCCAACGTGCCTAGATCCATTAACTGTGGGGTGCTCATCTCCAGTAAAAACATTTACAACACAACCTCTATACTTAAGGCTTAGGGAACATCGCAGAAGAAGAAAAAAAGATTTGAGAGCCAAAGGACCAACATGTCTTCTGTGAGACAGTCTCTTCTAAAACAAAAAGAGGGAATGACAAGGGGGTGGGGGGCGGTGCGTGGGATCAGGTGGATCTGGGAGGATCTGGAAGATCCTGGGAGGAGTGGGAGGATGAATGTGATCAAGATACATTATATGAAATTCTCAAAGAATTAATAAAATACTGTTTTTTAAAGCATTGTAAAGCCTAAAGCCTACAGTCCATGACTCATCCTTGCCAGATTCAGCACCTGATCCCATTCTGACTTTGTGTCCCTCTGACATCGGGATCTCGTGTCTTGTGTCTCAGCATCCATTCTCCGTGGTCTGTGGGGGGACAGCAACAGCCGAATATCACCTACCAAGAATACCTCATCGGCATCCTTTCTTCTCTTATACCCTTGCCTGGTTTGCTGGCACGCCCTTGGATTCTTGATAGCTACATCACCAAGCACATACCTTGGTCGGGTAAGTATGTTTAACCTGTGGATCTGAGCGCTACCCTCCCCTCCCTCCCCCTCCCTCCACACCCGCTTCCATGAACTTGCCACCAGTGAGGTCCACTTTGGGCAAGTCATTCACCTTCTTGGGGATGGTAATTCTTCATCTCCTCTGGGTTCCACTTCCTCCTTAACTAAATGATTAGATTGTTCTTTTTAGATCTATATCCTCTTTCTAATCAGACTCCGTGCTTGGCGTTCACCCTCAGAGCTTATAAGCAATTTGAAGCAGAGAGCTGAGTTCGGCCTTCACACAAATGCAATCGCGCTTTTATTGCTCCCATCATTTTGAGTTGCTGAGTAATGAGATTGATCTCTCAGAGAAGTGAAAGGCAAATATGTGGCTACTCAGCCGCCAGCCCTTATTTCTTTAACATCTGGCGCTGCTGAGGACTGTGTCTTGTTTGTTCTCATTTCTGGTCATGGCAACCTTACCGGTTGGAGATTTCAAGATGGTACTCAACGGAAACAGACTCCACTCGGTCCCATTTATCTCTTTTTTTAAAAATTGTCATGGGGAAGCAAGGCTCCCTGAAAAGCAGAATAAGGAACATAGAAGACTCTCTCTGACTAAACAACCATTTGGTGAAACATGTTTAAACTCTCTGAAAATTACCCTAAAAGCATAAGGCAAAGGGAGAAAATGCCTCCAAGAAAGTCTACCAAGTCTCAGGAAGAACAGTGAGAGTCTATAATACTTGAGCCCCAATCCACTCTCTATATCCAGCCACCCCTGCAGCTCCATATTATAGACATACTACCCGAGCCAGTGAGCTCCCGGGCTGGGACTATGGCTTCATCCTGACAGGGTGGACCTCACCTCTTTCCTCTATGCTGTAGAAGTTCTCCTACTGTTGATGCTACAAGGAGGACCTATCTTCCTCTCCTAGCCCTGACTCTCTGGGAAGGAGGCCTACACTAGACACAGATGGGCTGGCAACACTAGGGACAGCCTCCCGAGCCCCGGCTCACTTTTAGACAAGGTGTACCATGTTACTAACAACAAAGAATATTTCATAATGGTAAAAAGAGGCCATCTGGAAGATACAAACACAAATATCCCAAAACTAATAGAATTGAAAGGGAAGTAGATAATTCTCTAATAATCGAAGACTTTAGTAATAGCTACAAAGTTGACTTTCGATCATGGGTAGAACAGTTAGGAAGAAGGCCAAGAAGAAAAGAGAAGACGGTGCAATAAGCCAACACAACAAGTCAACTGGACCCAAAACACCGCAGAACATGGCGAGTGATGCCAGCACTTCTTCGAAAGGCACGTGGACCACTCTCCAGGATAGACCTTATGCTGGATCACAAATAAGGCCAATAACTCTTAGATGATTAAAATGAAAAAGAAAGAGATGAAAAGATGTTTTCTGGTCATGCAGAATTAAAGATCAAAACAGAAGCAGTTTTGGGGATTTAACAAAGATGTGGAAATTAAGTAACATACAGCTAACCAAACAATAGAGAAAAAGGAAATCATGAAAAAATTAGCAAATACTTTCTGATGATTGGAAACAAATGTACAGCCTATCAAAACTGATAGATGCAGCTAAAGAAGTACATGGAGGGAATTCCATAGTGGTAAAGACTTACCTCAAAACAAAAACAAAACAGAACAACAACAAAAAAAAGAACTTGCTGACAGTCTAAAAGTCCTTCTTAAGAAGATAAAAGATAGCTGGGCAGTGGTGGTGCCTGCCTTTAATCTGAGCGCTCCGGATCTCTGAGTTCGAGGCCAGCCTGGTGTACAGAGTGAGTTCCAGGACAGCCAGAGCTACAACAGAGAGAAACCCTGTCTCAGGGGAAAAAAACAAAAAAGGAGGAGGAGCTAAAGCATTAAGAGAAAGATAATAGACAAAGATAATAGTAATTGTGAAATAAGGAAAATGCAAAATAAGAACCCGGAGAAACTCAAAAGATGATCCTTTTAAAAATATCAAGGGCTGGGAATGCAGCTCAGTGGGAAAAGTGCTTGCCACAGAGGCCTGAGAAACTGAGCTCAGGTCTCAAGAATCCATGTAACGTCAGGCACAGCAGCACCCCTACGGCGAGATGGGAGGAGATACGGGAATCACTGGAAGCTTGTGGCCAGCGAGGCTGAAGTATACAGAGGTGAAAGATGAGAAAAAAACCTGTGGCAAATAGGGTGGATGGCAAGGACAGACATCCAAGATTGTTCACTAACCCCACACACAGGTACCATGCCACTGTGTGCATGCCTCCACATAGGTGTGTGTGTGTGTGTGTGTGTGCGTGTGTGTGTGTGTCTGTAAGTAAAATTGTGCCAAGACTGGCTCAGTTAGTAGAATGCTTTCCTATCATGCACAGAAGACTGTTTTTGATCCCCAGCATGCTATCAAACCAGGCGTGGTGATGCACACCTGTGGTCCCAACTCTCGGGAGGTAGAGCTATGAAGACCAGATGTTACATAAGAAATTCTGGGCCAGCCCAGTCTACATGAGACCCTGTCTCAATAAGCAATGTATTTCTTAAAATGCGATGTATTTGAAAAGAAAAATCAGTAATGCCGGCAAACCTTTAGCTTAGAAATCAATTCTCAAATTCTTCAACTCAAGAAAGAGAAGAGGTTATTTTCCTTACCGAAACAAAAGGAATTATTATAGAGGGATTCTGAAACTGACTGTATGCCAACAAGTGGGATAAGTTAAGTGAAATTGTCAAATTTCTAAAAAGACAAATTACTAAGACTAACCCAAGAAGTAGAAAATGTGAATAACATCCGTAGCCAGTTAAGAGATGAAATTATCAATTTTGAAACATCCTACAAAGAGAAGGCCGGTTCCAGATGGCCTCCCCAGAACTCCCCATCTGGTGACTTCTGTCAGCCAAGGAACAACACTCCTTCCTGGAATCTCCCCAAAAGTGAAATGGGAGGCTCGCCTCCCACTTATCCTGTGACACAAGAATGTCCTGACTTCAAGAGAAGACAAAGACATCACAAGAAACAAAACAAAGCAAAACAGAAGCACAAATCGTCTTCATGAACATACTTGTATAATTTTTTTAAAGATCTCTTTTTATCATATGATATTGGTTTGTGCGTGTGAGTGCAGGGTACCCTGGGAGGCCCGAGGTGCCCTGGAGCTTGAGTGACAGGCTCTTGCGAGCTGCCTGATGTGTGTCTGGGGCTCAAATTTGGATTCTCCACAACAATACCACATGCTCTCAACCACTGAGCCATTTGTATAAATTTTTAACAAAATACCAGAAAACCAATCACAGTAACATATAAAAGGGATTACACGCCATGGTCAAGTGGGATTTATCTCAGGAATGTAAGCGAGTTAATATTTGAAATTCAATTTAAGTAAAATACCAGATTCATAAAGAACAAAAGTCTAATCATTTCAAAATATATGGAAAAGTATTTGACAGAATCTAATTTGTGCCTGTATTGTGAGAGAGAGGGAGAGAGAGAGGGAGAGAGCCCGTGAGTGTGTGTCCGTGCATGTGTTTGTGGAAGCCAAATGGGTGTGTGCTCTATCCATCTCCATACCATTCCCTTGAGTCAGGGTCTCTCTGTGAACCCAGAGATCACTGTTTTTCAGCCTGGTTGGCTGTCAACCCCTCCGGTCTTCCTCCGCATGTCCCCCCAGCCTCTCTTCAGAGCTGAGGTTACAGGACCTGTGAACCCACGCTTAATTTGTCACACTGGTGCTAGGGATCCAAACTCAGGCCCATGTTTGCCCAGCAAACATTGCCTAGTGACCAATTCCCCGGACCCTAATATTCTTTTTTTGCTTGTTTGTTTTATTTAATATCTTTTGAAATTAAAGTATAATTACATCATTGCCCCCTTCCCTGGCCCCAATCCCTTCCATGTACTCTACCTCACTCTCTTTCAAATGTATGGTGTGTGTATATATATATATATATATATATATATATATATATATATATATATTTCTAAATGCATAAATAGACCTTCTTAATCCATATAATATCACTTACATGTATAATATCAGCGCTGACCACTTTGCTTCAGATAATCAGGCAGGAGAGTGCTTGTCTGGGGAATACTACTTCTCCTGCTCAGCACTCCTGAGCTGCCTATAGTCTCTCGTCTAGGGTTGGGGCCCAGAGAGCTTGGCTCCTTCCACAGCAGATTATGTCTTTCGGTATCATCCTTGTCCGGGTCTTATCTGGACAGCCACGTGGTTGAGATTTCATGGTTGTAGCTTCCCGGGCGTTTCTAGGAGATTCAGTCTCACAGCAGACTCTCTGTTTCTCTGCCTCTTATTACTTTCCACCCCCTCTCCAGTACTGTTTTATAATACAATTACTGAACGAATTAGAAATAGAAATTTCTATGACTTGGTTGAAAGGGGCACCTATGAAAAAGCTCCAGCCAGCAGACCATTTTATGGCGAAAGCCGGGGTGCTTTCCTCCTTAGATTAGGAACAAGACAGAGATGTCCATCTTTACCATATTTGTTCAGTATTGCTACAGGGTTTCTAAGGCTTATACCAGAGTAATTAGACAAGAAAATCAAAGGAAAATCACAAATTGAAACAGAGGAAATAAAACCTATTTCTATTTCAGATAACCTGCAGGTACACTGATGTGCACATCTCCATGTGTTCCTGTGTGTATACATTTAAATATATATGCAATCCACGAAAACTTTTAGAATTGCCAGGCAGCGGTGGTGCAGAACTTTAATCCCAGCACTCAGGAGGCAGAGGCAGGAGGATCCCTGTGAGTTTAAGACCGGCCTGGTCTACAGAGTGAGTTTTAGGTCATCCAGAGTTACAACAGAGAAACCCTGTTTCAAAAATAAAAAAACTATTAGAATTAGCAAAGAGAGTTCAGTAAGAACACAGGACACATGATTCACTTAAAACATCTTTTTTCCATTACTGGCAATAAGTATCCTGAAAATGAAGTTAGAAAAGAATTCCATTCATAACGTCATCCAAAGGAATAAAGTGCTTAGAAATAAAATTAACAAAAAGAAAAGTGACCAGATCTGTACAACCACAAAAATTAAAAGAAATTAAATCATCTCTAAGTGAACGGAATGACCTCACGGGTTGGAAGACTCAGGATGGCAATGCTTTCAAATTGATGTATCAATTTTACATAATCCTTGTCAAGCTGCCGGCTTCTTTTTGGCAGACCCAGGAGAGCTGAGCTTCAAATTCCTATGGAAATTCAAGAGCTGTGAAATAGCTAAAGAAGTATCTTGAAAAAGAAAAAAAAAAGCAAAATTGTAAGAATCAAATTTTGAGATTCCAAAAGTTGACATGGAATCTCTGTTAATCAAGGCAGTGTAGTCTTAGCATAAAGACAGACAAAGAAACCAGCGGGACTGACTCTGAAGAGTGGAAATAAGCCCTAACATTAGTGGTCAGTCTGTTTTCAACAAGAGGGGAGAGGCAGTTCAACAGAAAGGAAGCAATCCGTCAGCAAGTGCAGCCCACACAAACGGATTTCCTCAGCACACGTGAATAAATTTAATTTCCTCCTCGATCATAGAGGAAGTTAAAGAAAAATTGATTGTAGACTTTAAATACATATCCGAAAACTATGAAAGTAAATTTGTGTCACCTTAGACCAGGTAATAGTTTTTTATATGTTATAAGAAAGCATAAGCAGTAAAATAAAAATATAGGAAAATTATAATATATACCAATAGTTTTAATATTGCAGGATGGTGAAGAATATTTGCTAATTATTTATCTACTAAGGGAGTCGGATCCACAACATATTTCAAAAACCTCTTATAACTCAGCAATAAAAATATAAATAACCCAATTTTAGAATGAGCAAATGATGAGAGTGATAATTTCTCTAAGGAAGATACACAAATGGCCAACAAGCGCATAAAAAGGTGCTTAGCATCATTACTCATTAAGGAAATACAAGTCAAAACCACAATGAGACACCACTTCACCTAATAAGACGGCTATAACTTAAAACCTAAGCAATAACAAGAACTACAGAGATGGACCAATTGGTAAAGTACTTCCTGCACAAGCATAAGGACCCAGGATCAGATCTTCAGCACCCACATGAAAGCCAGCCATAGTGACCCGCATTTATAGTCCAGTACTGTGAGGCAGAGACAGAGAGAACCCAGGGGCTTGTTGACCAGCCAGTCTAGCCAAAAAAATGGGGGAGTCCAGGTTCAATGAGACACTGCCTCGAAAGTTAAGGTGGAGAAGTGATTGAGAAAGATACCCAACATTGATCTCGGGCCTCTACATATATATGAATGGTAAGGGTGCACACACACACACACACACACACACCAGAGAGAGAAAAAGAGAGAGAGAGAGAAATAATAACAAATCCTCGCAAGAATGTGATAAAATTGGACCCTCCATAACTATCGCATCATGACTAGTGGGATGTCAAAATGATACAGCAACATGTGCTACAGTGTTATAGGTCATGAGGCATGGTATTAAATGAAAGAAGACAGTCGCAAAGACTACATATTATATTTATTTGAAATTAACACTTAAACAAAATATCCAAAAATGGCCAAACTAAGAACATCTATAAAAATAGAATGTATATTAGTTGTTACCTAGGGCCGAAGTAGCAGACAGGGGGTGGGGGTGAGTAGTAACTACTGAGGATAGAGTTCATTTGGAGGGGGACAAAACGCTCCAAAATTAGACAATAGTGACAGCTATACAAACCATTCAATACATAAATGCATTCATGCATGTGCACATACTGCACACGCAGATATACACTGAATATACACAGATATACATTTGTTTGTTATGTGAGTTATATGGGTCCATTCTTTTCAACCTGATCTATAGATGCAGTGCAAACCCAATCAAAATATCTCCTTATTGCTGGGCAATGCTGGTGCACGCTTTTAATTTCAGCACTCAGGAGGCAGAGATCGGCAGGTATCTGTGAGTTCGAGGCCAGCCTGGTCTACAGAGTGAGTTCCAGGACAGCCAGAGTTACAACAGAGAAACCCTGCCTCAAAACAAATAAACAAATCTCATTATTTTGTGCTTAGTGACAGACTAATGTTAAATCTTACAGTGGGAAGCAAATGACCCAGGATAGCCAATACACTGCAGAAAGAGAACAGGTGTCAGAGAAATGCAATCCAGTGTTGACACTTACTGAAAGGCTATGATAATCAAGACCTTGTGTTTGTTGTGAAAATACAGACTGACAAGTTAACTGAAGAGAACCAAGAACTCACACATGGATACGCAAATACATAGTCGATTGGTCTCGGCAAAGGAGTAACAGCAATTCAATAGAGAAAGGATTTTCTTCTCAGCAAATGATTCTGAAACAACTGACATCCAGCTTAAAAACCAAATTTAGGTACATAGTGAGAGCCCCGCCTCATGGAATGAAGTAGATCCACGAAGACATCCAACATCATCCTTGGGCCTCCATGTGGATGCACACATACACATGAAAAAGAAAGAAAAAGAAAATGGAAGCAGTTCTGGAAAAGACACTGTTAAGATATGGAAACCACCAAACAAAAGTAAGGAACACCCAAACAAGGGATTCGCGACCAAAGTACACAAGGAATGCTGGGAAGTCAACAGGGAGATGACGAACTAATTAAAAGAGAGGCAGGTGATCTGAATGTGTGAAAACAGCAAACAAGCCCAGGGAAGCGGCTCAGTCTTACATGGAGGTGAGTACTTGTGAGTAAAAGACGGGAGTGACACCGCGTGCCTGTAAGGAGACAGAAACTCGAAGCACTGGCAACACCCTTTACTGGTGAGGGCATTGTTGTGTGACACTATTCCTGGAAAGAAATGAGCAAGCATCTACTTACCTCAGACAGGAAACTGACCACAGACCAAATAACAATACCAACAAAGTCCAATCTGGCAAGCCAATGAGTTTATTGGAGTTTATAGGCACATGAGCAACTCAAAAGCATCTATATCACCAAATGCTTACCCCAGCGTGGATGACAGCTTACAAAAGCTGGAACCCTGGAGTTCTTTCCAACTTGCCAGCAGCAGAGGTCAGAAAGTCTCTTCTCTCCCATCTTTATTACTTAGATAATCTTGAGGAAAGAAGAGCTTGTGCATTTGGTAAATTTCAGGGACTTCCTGAGACTTGTGAGTTATTTACTTCCTGATTCTTAAGTAGCATGTCTATAGACTTCCTGAGTCCTATAGGACAGCCATGCAGCCACAAGAACTCATTGGATGCTGATGGGAATGTAGAATGGTACATGTACTCTGGAAGATAGCTCTTCAAGACTTCATAGCACTAAGCGCTATGATCCAGCCATCATAGTCCTTGGTATTTACCCAAATGAGTTTAAAATAGATATCCAAGCAAAAAGAACCACACGGATAATTACAGCAGCTTTATTCTTGATGGCCAGAACTTAGTCACAACCAAGATGTCTTTTAATAGCTAAATAAATAAAGAAAGCATGATGTGTGTATACAATGGAACACTACTCAGTGTTAGAAAGAAATGAGCTATCAAGCTGGGAGAGGATAGAAAGGACCAACAAACACTGCAAAGTGAAACAAGCCAATGGGAAAGTCTCCATATTTTTTGATTCCAACTATGTATTATTCTGGACAAAGAAGAACTATGACAGCAATAAGATCTGTGGTTGCTAAGGGCCTGGGAATGGACAGGAAGAGTACATATCTCACTGTGACACATACAAATGCTCATAGATAGATAAATAAATAAATAAATAAATAAATAAATAAATAAATAAATGCTTGGTGCTACATAGCAAGTGCTCAGCAGATGCTAGCTATTTTGTTGCATAATAGATATAAGAATATTTCATTAAATATGATTTGAATCTGAAGCGCCTTCCACAAGTACATGGGTTTGAGCACCTGGACTCTAGCTGTTTAGGGTGGTTCTGGATTCTTTGGGACAGCAGTCCTCGCTGTTGGAAGTAGGCCACTAGGGTAAGGCATTTGAAGGTTGTACCCGCTCCTGGCTCTGGCCTCCACTCTGCTTCTTGGGCCACACCATGTGAGGAGCTGGTGCTCTAAAAACTAAAGTCCTCTGAAACCGTGAGGTGAAGCAAACCTTCCCTGCCTTCATTGGGTCTCTAAGTTTTTCTGTCAGGTATTTTGTCACAGTGTGTGAGACCCACCCTTTCCTGACCTGAGTGACAGCTCGCACTGCTCACAGTTGAACGTGGAGAGGGGTGGGTGGCCCACGCTGAGTGCCTATTCACAAGAGCTCTTGCTTCGGGCAGACAAGAAGACCAGTTTCTGGAACTGGCCCCCATTAATAAGCTAATTAAAATCTGTTTACACAGCTCACTGTCCCATGGAAGCTTCCTCCATAATGCATTTGGTGAGCCCCCCACCTCCCGAAGACAGTTCTGTCATCCAGAAGAGACCCCAATCCTTCTCAGCTTTTGGTTTTCCTGACATACAAACAGAACTTTACAGTTTCTTCGTTCAGTTTTACCTACATTCCTCTGATCTTTCCAAACTGGAATGAATGGAAGCAAGACAATGATCTGGGTGGAGATATGAGAAAGTTAAGCAAGATACTAAGATGTCTTTTTCTAAAATGTGCCAATTTGCTTATAACTCATGCACCGGCAGAGTAGCTATGCCCAGGGATCTTCAGTTTGGATTTAAAGATTCGTGCAGCGTATTGATTTATGTGTAGGTGCCTGACAGCTGTCTGCCTGGCAGAACCATTCCCCCTTCTCCTGTCATCTCCCACCACGGTCTGTCTTCAGTGCCTTTCCTACATTTCCTCCTCCGGGCAGCAAGGAGTCCTAGAGACTGACCTTCTCTTCCAACTACACTTCCAGGCTAGCCTGTTGGGAGCGCTCGCTAAGACTGGATTCCCACACTTGGTTTCATATCTCCTGGAGAAGAAGCGGGAATCTATTTTTAACAAGTACCTCCAGGTAATTCTTAGCATCAGCCAAGTTTGGGAAACACTGTCTTAGAACATTTTGCTTTTATCTTTCCCCTGGTTCTGTGCTGGTGCGTAACTGCCTATAGCAGGCATCACTAATTGATCACAGGACCCTTTCATACTGCTGAACCTGGTTAAGACCTCCCAACATGTAACAAACACTTGAGGCAGCCACCAGGCATCGTGGAGAGTTACACTGGAGGGGAAATATAATTGTTATCTCAGCCCTAGTTAATATGTACTGGTGTGAAGTTGGCAGTTTCCTGGCCTGTTGGTGATGGATACTCAAGTTGTTCAGGTATAATGACTCCAGAAAACCCCAAATCCATCTAGAACCTTCTCCTTATAACTGAGAGCTCCATGATCAGATGACTGCAGAGAAAGCCCAAAGGCTCTTATGTTCAACTTTTTCCTCCTGTTTCTTCAGGTAATAGGTACGTCCTGGCTGTAGGGGGCATAGATAATCGGTGGCAGGACTGTGTCTGCCATTCTTGAGAAGCATCGTGTACAATGCAGAGTAGGAAAAGTTTCTATGTGTCTTGGTCAAAGGATAGGCCCCGGAGTTGGGTTCAGACCCCTGTAATGACAGCAGATCCTTAACACTTCTTTAACTTCCGAGAATCACAGGACCACGCTTCAGATAAATCCACAAATATTCATGCTGACAATTAATCCTCAAATTTAAAATATGCGATGGTATTTCGGAGTGGAGTCCTGAAGAAGCAGCTACGTTTAGATGAGGCTGTCAAGGTGGGTTTCCACAATGGGGCTGTTAGCTTTCTAAGAAGAGAGATCTGAGTTGACGCATGTCAGCTCTGTCTCCCCAGGTGCCTCTCTCCACCAAGGTGTGATACAGGAAGAAGACCCTCAGCACCTGCACATGTGGTGCTCTGGGAGTCCTCAGCCTCTGAAACTGTGAACCATATAACCTCCAGTCTCTGTAAATTACCCAGTCATGAGAATTTTGCTGTAGCAACAGAAAACAGATGGAGACACACAGCATTACTGCTGTCTCTAGATCATCTCAAAATGCTAAGATTTCTCTAAAGAAGCTAATCAGACCAAGACCAGACAAGACAGCAAAAACATGCCTCGGAAAACACTGGGGCCTGTGGGGAGCAAGCAGGAAACCCAATGGTTGCTGAATATGGGATGTCTACTGAAAGCCAGAAAGAGGCGTAAGAGCAGACAACAGGGAGAGGCTAGCTCCGCCCTGGAACACAGAGAAAGAGAATGAGTTCAGAAGGAAAGATGGGCTACAGCAGATCCCTGACTGGGGGATGGGCACTCCAGGTAAATATCTGCATGGAAGCCTAAATTGCTTGCTTCTGGAGTTCAGTCAGGAGTGGCAGCATGGTGGGCACCTTGTGCTTTGTGGGGAAACATGAGAGGAACAGTGTTTAACTAGCCATGGTGTTCTCAGAGAGGGAACACTGACTAATGCCACAGAGGAGACCTTAACATGGACCATTTATAGGAGCCTGCCTGACCAGCGCCCTACCTCAGCATCCTACAGACAGCCCAGCCCATAATTTGTACATATGAAGCTTCCACTGAGCATGGCAGGGTCTCCCTCTGATAAAGGCCAATCAAGGTCCGCCAGATGTTTGAAGAACCTCTCTCAAAAAGGATGTAAAAGACTAAAAATAAGTCTAATAGACAAAAAAAAAAAAATCAGAGGAAACAGAAGCAACGTGGGAAGGAGGAAACAACCGTATAATTAATATCTTCAGAGATAAAGGCGGAACCATTGTATCCTAAACCAGAACATACAATTATTAAAGAGGAAACATTCGACAGAGTTCTCGAAAATTAAAAATATTGTAACAGAAATAAACAACTCAACGGGGTGGCTGTAAAGCTAAGAGGGAAGAGTCTTCAAAGAGAAGCAAATGGCTTCAGAGACAGAAAGTCAGAGAAGATGGAGGAATGGCCAGTGTTCCAGGAAGTGAGGACAAGAGGACGGAGTTACTGAAGCCGAAAATCCACACTTGAATTTCTAGAGTGAATGCATTGCTCCAGGCCGGGCCAGCGAACGGAAACAGCTTCCGCTGGTGATGGTCAGACTCCGGGGTGGAAACAACACCGGGCTCCTCACCCGCAGCCCTGAAAGGTGGAAATAATAGAAATAATGCAGAAACGCTTCAGAACCCATGCTACACTTTGATACTCGGTCAAACCACCAACCAAGAGTAAGGCTTTCATGGAAAATCGTCTCCCATACACAAGCTCAAAAACATTGCCCACTGTGAGTCCTTATTCGGAAAACTACTAACGGGTGTTCTCCACCATTGTGAGAGGATAAATCAAAAGAGGATGCCCAAGATCCAGCAAACAAATAATTTAATTCAGGAGCAGTCTAAGGGAATTCCCTATCCGATGGTACAGGGAAGGTCCAGGATGACAGATGACTGGCAGGCCAGGGGAGAGCAGGAGGCCCAAGAAAAGAATTATACCGCCACAGAATTCAATACATGTCAACATATTTAAAAGAAAATTATAATTCTGTCAGGGAACTTGAGATGAAATAGTGATCCCTACACAGAAAACCAAATAAGTGACAAATCATGACGATTATAACCAGCACAACTGTAAAATAAAGGAAATACAAGCCCAGGGTACTGTGCAACTCAGCCTAAAAATAATGCAGTCTTGGTAACATCGGTACTAAATGCCGATGCTGCTCCAAAAATGGTAACGGAAGGGTGGATAAAGAATATTTGTGATGAATAAAGGCACCTCACATAGAATGGGGTTAATAAATAGTAAGTGGGTTTTTAAAAGCCAGTGCAATGTGCACATGATTTACAAACATGGAATTCAGAACTGGGGGAAATAGCTAATGAAGGTAGAAATCATAGCCTTGGGGAGGGAGCAAACAAAAAAAAAGAGATTGATTGTAGGCAGTAGATAGATTGTAGACACATAAATAACAGAGAGAGAGAGAGATGGTTGATAGGCAGATAGATGATGGATAGGGAGCATATGGTAGATGATGGATAGATAGATAGATATTCCAAAATATTAGTTTGCAAACCTCAACATGAGCGTGTAGTTTCTCAAAATGAAATGTTTGGCAAAAACCTAAGTATGTGTGTTATTCTGATAAAGCCAACACTGAAAAATAAAAACCTCAGCCCAATGCTTGGTATCCGGCAACACTCAAAAACGACAGCTGCCATCGTAAGTTCATCACCATCACCAGATCACTTCCCCTCACCTAAAGGGAGATGGGTGAGATCATCACACCTGCATAGCTACAAGGCAGGACACCCAAAGATCCCTTTCCAAACCTTCCTACTCACCCAGAGCGTAAGGCTGAACACAACCCTAGACGCATAACCACACGTGCTCCTCCCTCTCTGTGACACTTTCCGGCCGTGGCCGGCTGGAAGTTTGGGTCTCCTCAGGCTTGAGATGACTGAAAGCCTTCCCCATGGCCTGCTTATAGAAGCAGAAAAAAGTAGGACAGAGGCAGAGAGGGTCTTCCCAGTGTCCAGGGTGGGGTGCATTACACCAGGATGGGCCTCCATGGTCTCCCATGCTCTGCACCAGAGTTACTTGAGAACCTACTTGCTCTCCCAAGGTCACTGCAAGGCCTGGCACCTGCTGTTTCTTAGTATTCATTTCTAAGAACACAGCAGTCGCATTAGGCTCTGCTTTGTGTTATTATTTTCTGTCTTCTTGGGAAGAATTGCTTAGTTCTTCCAGAGTCTAACCTAAAAAACATAATAGCTCACCTCCTACCAAGCCCAATAGGATTATGGGATTGCAGATTAGAAACACCAACATCCATCATTCCTTCCCCCACCTTGGATCACTGAGATTCATTTTTTGAAAAATCTTGTATGAAGCAGGTCTCTTCCTCACGGGACTCTACTATGGAATGCCAGAGCAGATTATACTGTTTTTATTTCTGTTTCGAGACAATGTCTGTGCAGCCCAGGCTGGCCTTCAACTCAAGACCTTCCTGTCACTGGTTGCTAGAAATATAGGCACATGTCAACAGACTCAGTCTGCTAGGTCATGTCTAATTGGTGTCTTCTACTCCCGGGTAGATGCTCCCGTTTCAGAATAATAAGTCACCCATGTGTGTGTGGTGTGTGTGTGTGTGTGTTTCTGTGCCTATGTATATTTTTGAATGTCTGTATATATGTGTGTGTGCATGTGTATGTGTCTTTGCACATGCGTGTGTGTCTGTTTCTGTGTCTGTGTGTATTTTGTGTGTATGTGTATGTGTGCATGCCTATGTGTCTGTGTATGTGTCTGTGTGCCTGTGTATACATGTGCATGCGTGAACACAGGCATGCCTACACATACTGTAGAGTTGGACCTCATTATTATTATCAGCCACATGTGAAAGCAGAAGACTTTCCTTTCTGCAACACCTATGCGTTTCTGGGGAGGTCTAGCAGCTCACCCTCTGCCCTCTCTTTTCAGCCCCCACACTGTAAACAATGTCTTCACTATGGTCTGTCTCTGTGTCACTTTCATAGCATTTTGGTGCTTTTCCTTGCTCATTTTTTATTCTTTAATATGGTCCCAAGCTTGTCTTGAAACAAGGCCTGGTGTTCCTAAATACAGGAAGTCTGTGGTGTGCCTGACAGAAAAATATGTGTGTTAGGACAGCCCCATTCAAGCATGAGTTGTACTACTGGCTGTGAGCTCAATGTTCATCCATAGCTATGTATCAAGTCACTTGCCTTTCAAGAGAACCACAATAGAAAGCAATGTGCCAATGAGTTCACTGAAATGGAATTGTGGCTGCAGGAACAGAGGCCAGTGACTCCCCAGGGTATGCAGAAGCAGTGGTTCACAATACACTGACACAGTGTTTGGTGTAACTGTAGAACATGAACCTCCATGAATAACAAGCATTGACTGCTTAGGGGCTGGATGGATAGCTCAGCAGTTAAGAGCACTGACTGCTCATCCAAAGGACCTGGGATCGATTCCCAGAACCCACACAGCAGTTCACAACTGCCTATAACTCTAGTTCTAAAAGACCTGACACCCTCTTCTGGCCTCTGTGGACACTGCATGCATGTGGTGCATAGGTATACATGCAAACAAATAAAAACAAAACAACAACGACAAAACTATACACATAAAGTTTTTTTAAAAAATCAAGGAAATGAGTCAGAAGCCATTCCCCCATCTAGGTTCCTGCATCCTATATTTTTAACTTCCCACGGACAAGCATAGTCTAAAAAATGCAGTACAGTATGGGGGAAGGCCACGTTCATGTAACTTTGACTATACTGCTAGCATTAGTTATTATCAGTCTCTTGCTGTATCTAGTTATAAATAAACCCTTACTGTAAGTCTGTTTATACAGTGAGAAAAACCATAGCATGCACAGCGTTCAATATTACCATGGATTCGGACACCTATGAAATACCTAAGAACCAGTGTGTGTGTGTGTGTGTGTGTGTGTGTGTGTGTGCATGCATTTGTGCATTTGTATCTATCTTCCTTTGTTTTGTTATTTTCTGAAACAACCATCGAATGTATTTCTTGTAACGTAACATAATAAAGTGCTAGGATACAGCTGGCAAGAGGAGCAATGATACAGAGGGCTAGGAGCAACCGAGGTGGTTGGCTGGATAAGTCAAGGACTTGCCTCTCTTTGCAGGTCCGTTCTGGTCTCGTCACCTATGCACCTGCCTCTTCTCCCATCTCCTCTTGGTACCCCCCATTTAGGTCTGCCATTACTGCCTCTATCGGGGATCCTCATGGCAGCCGTTGGGTGGACCCCATTATGCCACTGGGTTCTGCAGATTGGAAGTGGAGACTGTTGCCAGAGAGAAGGAAAGGGTGATGGTCAGTCAGGTCCTTCGTGTCCCCTTTTGGCCTCAGCCACGGAGTCCACACTTGTAGAACCCTACAAACATAAAACCAATTACAGGTGCTTTATCTTGATTCTGGACACCTGTTTTTGATGAGATCATTTATACAATGCCTGGCACATTGTAGGCATTCAACAAATATACGTCTTGTTTATTTGGTTATATCAACCAAATAAACATCTTGACATAAGCAGTCATTCTTTGCCTTGAAAATCTGAGTCCGGAAGACCTGGCCCATTCCTAATGACACTTTATTATTCTTAGGGGCATTTTCGTTTCTTCCTGTCAGACAGACACATCTTCAATTCTGCAACAGAAGTCACTGGGCAAAGCTGATTTGATTCAGTGACCTTGATTGACTGAAATTTCTTGATCCACAAACAGCAGCCCACGTGGGAAAGCAGGCAGCTGAGATGGGTTCTGCTCTATGCTTGGCCCCTGCTGGCTCCTTGTTATGACAAATGGATCCCAAGTCAACATAGCCAGACCCGCTTTACACCAGTCTCCATATTGTTCTCTTCATCCCCATGGCTGACTCCCAACTCCCACATCCTTCTCCCCATTACCCTACCTACCTGGGTCCTCATCCCCACCCCTGGCTCTCTCTCATCATACCTAGCTTCCATCACATTGACCGCCATATGTTCCCCATCCCTACATGTGGCTGGCACCACAATGGGTACAACTGGCATCCAGATCTATACAACTGGCTAGTACCTTAATCTTCATGGCTGGCATCCCAGTCCACCCAAACAGAATCTAGTTTACATAGCTGGCTAGCAATCCAGTCTACACAGCTGGAATCCCCACATCTGGCTGGCACCACAATGCACACAGATGGCATGTAGGACCATATGACTACAGCCTACACAGATGGTGACCCAGTGTAGACATCAGGTTCCAAGCCAGAGCCTTAAAGCTGGCACTCAGGATGGCTGCTTCCCCAGCTAAGAAGCCTCTCTTTTGTTCCCTGCATCATCTACAGCAAGGCATCACAGCCTCTGGACAAACCCTAGTGATCACTCAACTCTCAATAAACTGAACAAAATTTAATCATGCAGAGTCAGCCTTGGCTCTGCCTTGATGTTGGTAAGTCACTCCCTTTTGACTGTGTTGTCAGGAGTGCAATTAGGACAGATGACCCTCTTGGAAAAGTCTACCCATCACCAAAGATCGGGCCTAGGAGAACCTCCTCTCCCAAGGAACCTCTTGCTTTGAAAGTTCTCAGGCCTTCAAACCCTGGCCAGTCCCTCCCATGTCTGAGTATGGTTCTACTCAGAGGTTTCTTGGGCCAACTTTGGGCGGTGCTTGGAAGAAGACAGGTCTCTCTACTGGATCAGCGCTGCCTCCAGGCGCAGAAAGCCAAAAGCATGGCGCAAGCACACATCAAGAGTAAGATACTTGTGAAGGGAAGGCCAGGCTGAGAACTTTGTAACGCTATAGAGAGTCCACACTGCCTGAAATCTCTCAGAAAAACCCAGAGAGGAATACTACCATGAGATCTCAGGTGGAGAGGATCATCGTGGAATCATGAATGTTGGTTCGGAATCCACAGTGGGTCCAGCAGAATGTCAGGAACAGTGTTTTGTTGAAAAGGAACACTCTTGGAAAGATGCTCATGTGTTCATGTGTAAGGCGTCACGATTTTTAAAATACTCCGATGATTTCTGAAGAGATGCACTACTAAGACACCTGTTTAAAGCCTGAGGAGATACACAGCATATGTACCCTTAACCCCAGGTAGGAACATTCCTGAGAAAACAGCCAGGGAAGGCTGCTCACTCAAGCTCACGGCTCTTGGTCACCTGTGACACAAGAGCACTGATGTCTTGGTCTGTCTTCCCTTGGGCAAGCATCATGTGTATGTTCACCCTGGAAACGAGGGCGATGTTCATTTCAGAAGCTTCCTCTGCTGTTTTGCCTTCATGAGAGCCACTCCAGCCAGATTCCCTCTCTACGGCACTTGAAAGTGAAATGAGAGGCCACATAAGGTTGCCATAATATTTCTCTGTTTCTCCCTCTTCTGTTCCATGCCCCAAAGGCTGTTCCATATCTGTGAATTTACCACTGGCTGCCCACTCTCAACCTGAATTCTGATAAGCTTTTCTGACTAGATGTGGCACCTGTTGAAACATCTGGGGAGAGAATTGGCAGAAAGAAGTAAAGGAATCAGTCCCCCTCTCTCTCTCTCTCTCTCTCTCTCTCTCTCTCTCTCTCTCTCTCTCTCTCTCTTTCTCTCTCTCTCTTTTCCAGGCTCCAATGGCCATGGTTGACATTCCCCACCCCAGATCATGATTTCTCCCATTCTATATATTCTATATCACTGGGCACACTCAGTGACGCTACTCAGTCTCCTCCTCTTCAGATCTACAGGAAAGAGGTCAGGGTGTTCCACTGTCAGCCCCAGAATTCTTCAGCATCCCTTGTCAGTCTCATTAGTTTCTTGATCTGTCTCATTAGTGTCTTCCAAAGACTCCTTGTACAACCCACTCTGAGCAGGCCATCTGGGCCCTGCTGTTCCCCTGACCATACAGAAAGCCAAGGTGGAAAAGTTCATCAACTCCATGGCCAAAGTCACCGTTTGAGAGTGCTTACAATGGCTCATGAAGGACCTTGAAAATCCTGGAGTCCAAAGTGCTGAGTAACAGCCTTTCTGGGTCTCTCATGTCCTGACTGTTCATCACCTAGGATCCCTGAGTTTTCTTACGACGATCCCCGTGACTGAACTCTCATGAGTGGGCTTCTGACTCCTGAGATCTTTGACCCCTAATTAAAACACTGGCCCCAGGCCTGGAGAGTGGCTCCAGCGGGTAAGAATGCACCCATGTCAGGTAACTGACAATCACCTCTAACTCCAGCTCCAGGGAGATCCAACACCTCTGACTTGAGACCTATACTTACATGCACATGTGTACACACACACACACACACACACACACACACACACACACACACACACATGCTTTAAAATAAAATAAATGAATTTCTGAAAGAAAAAAGAAAACGTTGGCCCCTCTCTACCCCCACACTAGGATGGCAACTTCCTGCCATTTCCTGCAAGGATTGTAACTCCTGGTGAGAAAGCCAGTCCCCTTAGCCAGTAGGTATAGGGTGGGTGGGGCCTGAATCCAGTCTTGGACAGGCAGCATCCTCAGGATTTAGCTTTGCACATAGCCAAATCAGCACTTGATTCATCGTTCTGAGTGAATCGAAGAGAATGATCTCCAAGATGATGCGTGAAGGGTTCACGGGCCCAGCATCATTACAGCAACGATGCTCACTTGAGAAGGACCCTGAGCATCCTGCTAATTGGCTGGACACACACCAGTGTCTGCTTCTCTCTTCCACCCAAATTGACTTTGATTTATCAATACTCTAGAAAGCTGGCCACCCGTGGCAGACCAGGAATTTCTTCCAGGTCATAAAGATGCCCTAAGGGAATTCACACGACATGAGTATTTGCTTTCTCATTGTCAAATTCCAAGAGTAACAAAAGAAAAAGATACAGGAGAGAGAGGAAAACAAAAAAACTTTGTAGGAGACGCTTGTGAGGGTTAATTTTATTTTGTTGCTTTGTTTTAAACTGCTTTGGCATTTAATTTTTTGTATTTTTATAATTTCTTCCTTCTCTCATACAATACATCCGGACAGCAGCCTCCCCTCCTCCCCACTCCCTTCACCTCCCCTCTCCCTCATATCCACCCTCCCTGCATCCCTTCAGAAAAGAGCAGCCCTCCCATGGTCACCAATCAAACATAGAGCATAGCAAGATAGAATAAGACTTGGCACAAACCCTTACTTCAAGGCTGGATGAGGCTAGGCAGGAGGAAAAGGGTCCTGAGGGCAGGTAAAAGAGTCAGAGGCATCCCACCCAACTTTCAGGAGCTCCACAAGAACACCAAGCCAAACAACCTTCACATATATGGAAAGGACCCAGCGCAGACCCATGCAAGCTCCACGCCCACATGAACCCTGCTCAGTTGACTTCCTGGCCCATGCTTTCCCGGTGTCCTCCACCACTCTGGTTCCCCCAATCTCCCCTCCCCTTCTTCGTGGGGTTTCCCGAGCTCCGCCCCATGTTTGGCCGTGGGCCTCTGCATCTGCTCTCATCAGCTACCAGAGGAAACCTCTGCAAAGATGGTTGGGCTAGGCACCGATCTATGGGTACCGCGGAATATCATTAGGAATCATATCATTGATTTCCCCACCTCCATCATGTTTGGTTCTACCTTATGTCTCTAGACTATTCAGTCTGGTTCCTAGTCATCCCTGTAGTATCAGGAATAGGCTCCCTCTTGAGGTATAAGCCTCAAGTTAGATCAGTCATTGGTTGGCCACTCCCACAGGTTCTGTGCCTCCATTGTCCCGGCACACCTTACAGGCAAAACAGATTATAGGTTAAAGTTTTGGTGTCCCAGTCCCACCACTGGAAGCCATGCCTGGTTGCAGAAGATGGTCGGTTTATACTCTGTATTCCCCATTAGTAAGAGTCCTCAATAGGGTCACCCTCACAGATTCCAGGGAGTTTCCATATCACCCTCAAACTCATCCCTTTTCCAGTCATCTCTCCCCATACTGTCTTGTGAGGGTTGATTTTAATTATTAACTAGACTGGGTGATGAAACCTCGAGATTAGAAGTAAGCACATCTAAGTGATGACTTTTCCAGGGGAGACTTGGACACAGGGGGGCGGGGGGGGCAGTGCTCTGTCCTGTGGAGTGGAGTGGCCTCACATGATGGGACTGTTAGAGGAGGTGAGAAACAGAAGGGAGAGCTGAGTTAAAGAAAGCAGCCCGTTAGGGGTGTGTTCTTACTGGCTGTGTCTGCCCAGGAAGTAAAGGAGAGCTTCTGCCGTAAGTTCCCACCATCGTGGTATGCCCAAAGCATGTGGTCAAATGACCACAGGCAGGGTTTTTAAAATGACGAGTCAAGAGCAATCCTCCCCAAGCTGTTCCTGCCAAATATTTGGTCTGAGTGACCAAGAAGTATCTAATACAATAGTACTTCTAGACCTGCAGATCTTCCGGGTCGGAAGGGATACCCTGGGTCAGTGAGGTCTTACCAGAGAGGTTCAGAGCCGCAGGTACTTGGTGGAGTGTGGAGGGGAAGGGGTCTGGAGGAAGGGGTAGAGGCTTCCGGCACAGACAGGAATCAGCTGGCCATCAGACACCTTTGTGAATCAACGAGTCAGGGGCACCAGCTCAGTGATGCCCAACACTTGCTGAGTCGGCAGACTGCAGCTCCATGCTACAGCAGCTCCCACTCCAGCCATGCCTGTTGACATGCGTTCAACAAACATTTAACTGCTGCCTCCAAAATACCAGACCTCGTTCTAGGAGATGAAAATAGTACCTTCAATAAGATAGACAGAATTTCCACCCCCCTGGCGGGTGGGGGTGGGGTGGGGTGCTTACACCCTAGTGAGAAAGACAGGCAATTAAAAATGTGTAATTAATTCTTTATGTATTTGGTGATAAATGCTAGGCAAAAAGAAGTAACGCAGGGAAGGGTAATTAAAAAGGAAGTTGTACGTGAATAACATGGCCAGGGAAATTTTCCTAAGAAAGACATCGAAGCAATACTTGAAGGAGTGAGAGAGTGAGCCATTTGGATATTTTAGGGGAGAAACATTCCAGTAGGAAACTGCGGGTGTAAAGGCCTTCAGGCAGAGAATTCTGGGTATATGGAGAGCATCGAGGATCACATATAGGGAGGAAGCTGCGGTAACTGGACTGACTGGCCCCTGTGGTCACCCAGTTGGAGAGCCTTTCCTCATTTCAATGTCTGTCCATATGAGGATGTGCACCTGGAAACCAGGATGCTTCTTCCCCTGGAGTCTGAGTCTTATTCTCTCTCAGTAAAAGAGATCTGAAGTAAAAAGTCTAGGAGCCTGTACCTGGAAAGCCAGGCAGGAGTCGGCAAGTAGGGATAGGGCAAGATGTGTCTAAGGACAGAGATTCCGTGGGTGACTCTCCGGTTCTCTTGGCAGGACTCCTGGACCAGTATGAAGGAGAGAAGGAAGCAGGGAGGGCATGTCTGCTTCCTTACTCCCAGGCCACCATCATTGACTAGAGGGAATACTTGGATGAGGAAGTATCCTGTCTGCCAAGACCAGGTCAGAGAGAGGAATCTGGAGCCCTCAGTGCAATGCTACCACTGCCTCTAGTCTTTCTGCCCGGGGCCCCTTCCACCTACTCCCAGAGGTATAGCTTCTGTGCACTACCCAAGTGCTGGTTGAGACCCAATTAGCTGACCTAGGCAACTGTTGGCCCTAATGCTAGAGAAGATGGGAAACAGTAGGCTTGGGGGATGGAGAGAGACAGAAAAATAACTGAGGAAAGGGGAGAGAAAATGTTGAGAGAAGGCAGGCCAATTCTGGGAGTCATCAGACAGGAGAGAGACACCCCCCCCAACTATGGCTATTTCTGCCATCACCTCCTGAATCTCTTGTGCAGAAGACACAGGATTGGGGTCACCCACCCTACGCTCCTAATGTGGCTTCCTGCAGGAGATCTCTCACACTGGATAACCTTTGCCCTCCACTCTCCCCAATCCAGGCAGATCCCATCCTGTCTTCTCCCAAGCCTACTCCAACTCATCTTCATATCTTCCTTCCCTGAAAATCGATGCCCAGGGAAAGGTGGGGAAAGGGTACCCAGGGGCAGAAGTTGAGAATGTATCATCTTAAGGTAATGTATCTCTAACATAGGGAACAAAAGGAAAACCAACAACCAATCTCTTGACCATCACCAGGTACAATCTTACATACTGTAGGCGATTGCATCCTCTTCCTCCACACTTGTGTGGATAAATGCTAACGACTGGCATGGCTGATGGTGAGTTTTATTATACATGAATGCCTAATATACGCAGATACAACAGATATTCAACTTAGCCCCTCCCCCTAGAGATTTTTAGACAAGTTCCCATATAGCCCAAGTTGGCCTCAAACTTCCTATGTAGCCCCAGATGACCTTGAACTCCTGATCCTCTACCTCCAAATACTACATGATTACATGACACACCACACCCGGTTCAATCTGCCCCTTTTGAGTTCTTATCCCTCAGTGAACAGAGTCTCCCCAAAGCAGGCTGAAACAGAACCCAGGGAACATACAGCAAAGGACAACATACGTGATCACTCACAGAATGCTCTGCGTTCAGGACGTACAAGCCGATTCAGGAGCATTTTCTGTCTCTGACTCTGGAGATGCTACATAGGCCTGTGTTTAGAGCAATGCTTCTACATAAACAGAAACTGCTCAGTGAAACAAAGACTCTAAACTTCAACCACTCCAATTCTGTCACTGTGGGGACACATAGTACTTCTGTTTGTGCATGCATTTTCAAAACAATATAACAGGGTATGAACGGCAACGCAGTGCCTTTTGTTTGCGAGGCGGCACGGATTTTAACTCACACACGAACTCTTTCATTGGACTGAAATAATACCTTCAGCACAAAAAATACAATAATTCATTTTTAAATGTTACTGACTTCAAAATGAAGAAAGCGACCAGAAGCAGAAATTACAATATCCTCACTTGTGACTGCCATAGACCAGTAAGTAGGTTAACACCTTAATATGGTGGGGTAACATGACTGTAATGCTAAGCTATCCATCCCTCTTCGTTACATTTTCTGTTCTATAATGTCTTATATGCTTTTATGCATTTTACCAGTGCGCTAATACGTGAGAGTCGATGAAAAGAGCACTCCATTGAGTTTCTTTCCTGGTTATTATTAGTGTTATTGGTTTTGTTTCATGAGTAGTCCTGAAAATAATTTCATTGGCTGAGGTTAAAGCTCTCCCATTGGGCTGGACAGACACCCTGCAAACTCTGTTTTTGATTCTTTGCAAGATCTTAGCTCATCTCCTTCTCTTCTGGATCTGACTCTACTTTCTAAAATACTGCTTTTCTCCATTCCTCGCTCTTTTATCGGGTGGGTGGGAGAGCTCTAGGCGTGTGGAATGGACAGAGCAGAAGCCCTCCCATGCTTGCCTGTCATCTCACCCTCCCTGGGGCCCAGCTCTCCACTCCTTACTGCTGCCACATTAGCGCTCAGAGCCACACCTTCAACTGCTAAGAGGACTCTGGCCTAACTCAGGGACTCCTCCCCTGCCCCGACTCAGCCAGGCCAACATCACCGAGTATACTGGCTCCACAAAGCCTAGTTCTTCCAAGCGACTTGATATCCTCAAGTCTAGTGGAGGTCTGTAGCCCACGGGATGGAGCTAGAGTTATTTTCTCATAGCTGTGGACAGAACACCTGGGAAAAGCAAGTTAAGGAACGGTTCGTTTGTCTCACTGTTCCGAGGTTCAGTTCCTCGTGGCAGGGGAGTCACGGCAGCAGAACTTGAGGCATCTGGTCACGCTGCATCCACAGTCTGTAAGCACAGAGAAATGAAGGCCACTGTTCAGCTTGCTTTCTCCATTGAATACAACCCAGGACCCCCAGCTCCCGGAGTGGTGTCACCGCATGGAGTATGGGTCTTCCCACCTCTGCTCAATCTCTAAACTCCCTTACAGATGTGCCCGGAGATTTGCCTCCTAGGTTATTCTAAATCTTGTTGGCTTGACAATCAGTATAAAGAGTCACAACCACCCCACCCACCCTCAGAGCTCACGGCAGACCCACATTCACCCCCATACCTAACTCAGCACCAAATCCAGGCGTCTCTATCCACAGGGGTTTCCCAAGCCACCCCTCAGCTGGATCCCTGCCTCTACCCCTCAGCTTGCACACATCAACTCTCCCCAGATTCCACGAGCACCTCCTTCCAGTCAATCTTCCTCATGCCCTACCCTTTCCAGTTTATTCTCCACCTGGTAGGAAGGGAAACCTTTAAAAACATGTCAGACAAGGTCACTCTCCTGCCAGGGACAGTTTCTCAGTTCACTTAGAAAATTTTCTAAATGTCAAACATTGCTTTAAAAAAAAAAAAAAGGAATTATCTGGTTTCTCACACTTGATTTCCTGCCCTTTTCCCTGGCATGGCTCTTCCCCATGCATTCCGCTCTGCTCTGCTCTGCCAGCCTTCTCACCGTCTCTTGAGCGCACCGAGCTTTCTCCACATCAGGGCCTTTGCACTCTGTGTTTCCTATCCCTGGGTCACCTTTCCCATAGATTTGTCGGGAGAGGGAGGGAGGCTTCTCACTTCAGAGCTTCATTTAACTGCTACCTTGAGAAAGCCCTTCCCTGACCAGCTGGTCTGGTGGCATCTCCCTTCCCACTCTGCTTTCTATCTATTTATTAAGCTTTGTTTCTCTTCATTCGGTCTGAAATTACAGGTTTGTTAAATGTCCATACTAACTTAGTCTGACTCCCCTAAGTGAGACCAAAACCCAGCTAAGTCCAGAGCCGGTCGTGCTGCAGCCACACTCAGGAAGCAGAGGGCGATACACGCTGGTGCTGAGTCTGTGAGTCTGTGTCTGGACAGATGTCCAGTAAATATTTTTGGAATGAATATCTACCAGATCTCAAGGCTGTCCCTTGGGCTTAGCAGACCTCCAGAGCTGCCCCATCTTTACCATCTTAAATCCCAGCCGTTCACAGGTTGTCTTTCACTCTCCCACTTTCTCACGTCCCCAGCCTTTACACACAACTGCTTCTTCAGACTTCCATTCCCATCACATAGATCACCACCTATTAGATGGGTCCCGTTGGCCCCATCTCATAAAGATTGCCTGAACCTAACATCTTCTTTCTGCCTCCACGGGTCCAAGGCACTGGTTCTCGAGACTGGGAAACTACAACAGACACTAACTAGTCTATACCCCTTCTCACCCCCTTACCCAGAACCATCTACTCGTTACACAGAAGCCAGAAACCTCTCTGAAAATGGACACTTCGTCATGACATGGCTGTCAGTGGATTTCTGACACTGTAGAATGGGCAGTCAACTCTGGAACGAGAGTAGAGACTGCCCTGCAATCTTCTAGCCCTTGACCACCTGTCTTTCTCCTCCTAGGAGGCCCTTTATGACCTCTTGGCCTTAAAAGTCCAACCTGCCTCTTCTTCCTAAAGAGCCTCCTTAAAAGGGCTTCATTCCTTTTAATTTAATTACTTAACATAAGCATTAAAAACAAGCTAGAAACTGAACACCCGGGTGGAAATGTATCAGTGAAAAACTGAAATGAAACCACGGCCCTCACGGAAGATCATGCCTCGCTCTGCTTTTTACCACGTGCAGCAAGCACATCCTCCGGACCCCCAAGTGTAATTTTAACATAACTACTTTCCATTGAACCGACTTAAAGTAGCCCTTGACCTTTCGTTCAACAGTATCTATTGAGCATCAGCTGCATGCAAGGCGTTGTAACTGAGGACAGAGCAACGACCAAAGCAACCAAAACTTCCTGTTCTCTTGGGGATTCTAGTGTAGGGACACACAAAATGAACGAACAAACGCGAATATGCAGCACATTATATTATGATTGAGTGCTGTGAAGAAAAGTAAAACCGGTCTTTTTAAAAGGTGAGGAGGAATGAAGACAGTAAAAGACGGTTTCTACTTCTCTTAATATAGCCAAGTCTCTCTGAGGAGCTCTTGTACTCAAAAATAATTATATATGGCACCAAAAAAAGTTTCGCCACATCACCGAGCTCTTGGGAGATGTGATAGATCTCCTGGGGCTGCGTGAACAATGAGAGCATGTGGTCTAGGCACTAAGCCTAAAGCCAGGGCTACGCAGAAGACTGACCCATTCACTGAAGAACCCAAAAGAAACAAAGAACCATTTCTGGTTAATCATGACACAGATTAAGACCAACTGAATCTGAAGTTCCATCCAAAGTTCACCCAACACATAAGGAATGAAGCAGCATGAGTAAGAGGCTCGGCAAAAGCAGACTGAGCCATCATCTCCCAAGAGTTTGAGGCTCTGGAATTGTGAGGCTCGGAATAATTGTGAAGTGCCCAAAAGTGCAAGACAAATTCACAGAGACATACAACAATGAAAATGGAAACCACAAGGGAAAAGCAGGCAGGTTTTTAGTAAAAAGGAATTCTCGGGGTAGGGACAGAGGTCAACCTTGTAGAGGGTGGTGAAGTATTTGAGCAGAGACCCGAAGGTTGTGAGGAAGCATGTAGTACAGACGTCTAGAGTGGAGTGTGTGAGAACTGCCCAACAGCCAGGAGTCAAGAGTGTTTGGTATCCACAGAGGGAGGGAGGAGAAACAAACAAGAGTAAGAGAGGTCAAGTATATGGACCACATTCAACTCAGGGATGATGATGATGATGATGGTGATGATGATGGTGATGATGGTGATGATGATGGTGATGATGGTGATGATGGTGATGATGGTGATGATGGTGATGATGGTGATGATGATGTGATGATGATGGTGATGATGGTGATGATGGTGATGATGATGGTGATGATGAAGATGACGACGACTTTGTGTTTCATCCTGACTGAGACAAAAGGCCACTAGAGACATTGAGCAGAGGGAAAGGAATGGTTAATTCCTCCTTCTAAAACCATGTTGCTGGGCCAGTGACATACACCAGCAGGTATTTGTCTAGTATTTGCCACACAAGTCTGGCAACATGAGTTTGACCACTAATGCCCACAAAAAAAGATGGAAAGAGAGAATTGACTCCTCAGAGTTGTCCTCTGACCTCTACACATGCTCCATGGAATCCACCCCCACCCCCATGTTGGTGATGACGATGACGATGGCGATGATGATAATGACGATGATAAAAATTTTACAAAGATCATTTGGGTGCCATTTAGCAAATAGAAATTGAGTCAAAGGGCTTCTGTGGAGGCAGAGGGGCCCATGGGAGTTTTCATAGTTGTTCAGGTGAGTGCTAGACTTGTCTTCATCTAGGAAGTAGATCTGGAGAGGGTGAGAAATAAGAGCCTTAGCTTCTATTTTGTAAAGGACTTATATTCTGAATGGGTGGTAATTCATGAACTGGATGTGGGATATTTCAAAGAAAGCTAAGAATTCAGGCTAAACTCCATGATATTT